>CM054994.1:15596787-15764448 GCA_029030765.1 Salix suchowensis
AATCTTCTCGATTTTAAAACTAAAATTATTATGTGAGGTTTAATAAATAATTTTAAATTAACTCCCTAATATATTAAACCCCTTTGAATTTAACAACTTGCACATACCCAATTTTATATATTATATTGCAGCTAATTTTTGTTAATTTAATCACAAAGAGCGAGGATAGTAAAATTCTAATTTGTACACCTAATTTTTTGGTCATTGAAATTCCAATTCAGTGCTGTTAAGCCATCTCAATCTCAATATTTAAACTCTTTTTATATTATATATATGTGTGCGTATGCTATAACCTAATATCCTACCCCCCTTTTTTTTTGTATATTTTGAAAAAACAAAAAAAAAAAAACTATACTCCAGCCCAGTTCCATTGAATCAATTCTCGAGGGCAAGAATTGAGGGATTGGCATTCAAAGCTAAAAAACTATCCTATAAAAGCTACTATCAGCCACAGACACAAGGGAGAAACAAAGAGAGTAGTGTCTTGAAGCTAGGATCAGTGTTGGGTTTCTTGACAGTTTCATCAGCCCCGGTCTGGATCTTCTCCCAAGCTCTAATTAACTGTCAAACCTGTAGTTCTTTGCTGACCAGCAAGTTTTATTCCCAGGTTTTGGTTTAAAATACCGAAAAACTCTCAGAAAAACAAAAGTCAAGCGTTGACAGCAAGGATGTTTAGGTAATTGTATGTTTTTAACTATTTTCATTTTCATATTTTTAGTTTTGTTTTTTAAAAATATAATAATAATTAGTGTGATAAAATAACTGACATGGATGGAAATAACCACAATTTATTAACTTATAATTGCAATACAAATATGTATTAACTTATAATTGCCTTTCTTGTAGCGGCTTCACTTGTAAAGTGACAACAATTGAGCACTTTGGGCCATTTTTGAATGTATATTCTTATTTTTCTGCAATAAAAGAGAGAGGGAATGAGCAGCTCATCCTCTCTTCATGCTCTCATATCACTAACAATGACAACTTCTTCTTTCTTTATAATCACCATCACTGCTAAAGGTTCAACCTTTGACGCAGACCAACCTCCATGTTTAAAGATGGATTGATGAGATTGTTTTTAAAAATACATCAAAATAATATATTTTTATCTTTTAAAAATTATTTTTGATATCAACATATTAAAATAATTTAAAATATTCAAAAAACTTAATTTTCAGCAAGAAATAAAAATAAAAAAATTAATTTTTTTTTCAAAAAATATTTTTAAAACATTGTTTGTCAAACACCTTTCTTAATCAAAACCAACTACAGCTACCTTGTCGTCTAACCTCCATACTAAAACACGAACCAAAGAACCCATAGTCGATTAACTTTTATATTTCCTTTTCCTTCAATCTTTTTAAGCTAAAAAAACACTTTTTTTTGGCCCAATCACTGCACCCAAACCAAAAGGGTATAGAAATGAAATGAGTGTTTGTATGTTATGATGTTTGTGTTGAAATAAAAACTTTCAATCAATTTAAAGTCTTAAAGTTTTGGTTAGGACTTGTTATTAGCTATTATCCTTGGATGTTAATTATTATATTTTCTTATGTTTGTGTTTGTACAAGTTGTTATCTATTTTGAGCAATCAACCCAGGTTAAGATCTATTTTTGACCCCTATATTTGAATGTTAATGATCAAGTATTTGAATTGATAGATAAATATTTTTTGTATAAATTACTATCTATTTTGATCTCTCAATTTATATTAGAACTTGTTCTTGACTCTTATTCTTTAATGTTAATGACCATGTATTTGAATTGGTGAATACATGTTTTTGTTGTTTTTTTATTTGTGTTTGTATAAGTTCTCATGTATTTCTAGCACTCAACATATGTTAGTACCCAATGCTAGAGAATAATATAAATCATATTCTAAAGTCTCACTTAATAACTTAAGTTTTTAGGTGAGATAGTTCTTTGACATGGTATCAGAACCTTATTGACCCAGCGGTCACGAATTCAAATCTCACCACCCTCATTCTATTTGATAAAAATCAAGCACAAAGTAATATGGGTCTATGCAAGTTTGAAGCCTAAAGGGTTTTCACATAAGAAGATGTGTTAGAGAATAATATAAGTCATATTATAGGGCCTCATCTAACAGCTTAAGCTCTTATGTGAGATAGTTTTTTTTATATAATATTAAAACCTTGTTGACACAGCGGTCACGAGTTCGAATCTCACTGTCCTCAATCTATTTGATAAAAAATAAGCATAAGGTAGTGTGGATCTGTGTGCAAGTTTCAAGCCAAAAAAGCTTTCACTTACAAGAGTGCGCTAGAGAATAATATAAATCATATTCTGGGACCTCATCTAATAACTTAAACTTTTATATGAGATAATTCCTTAACATCCAATCTCAACTCTTATCCTTAGATGTTGATAATCAAGTATTTAAATTGGCGAATACATATATTTGTATTTGTGTTTATATAAATTGTCATCTATTTCAAGCATTGTCCAAGTTAGGATCTGTTCTTAATTCCTATTCTTAACTCTTATTAGGGTAATTTACTTTGTTCAAATATTATAGCCAAAGTTTTACTAAAATACTGAAAAACACGTAAAATATCCCCAAACCAGACTTGGTTTTTTTTCTTTTTTTCTTTTTTTCTATCTTCTATCATCCTTGTTAATGCCTTTTATTTTACATTACTATTAATGGTTTCGTTCTTGACCTAATCATGAACTCCACGAAGATATTCTATCATATCCTCTACCTTGACACTTGAAAGCCGATTTTGGCCACACACAACTTCAAAAATCAAAGTTGAGTGGTGCTGTTTTTGTACCTGTTCTAGGAAAACTCAGCTTCAAACAAGACAAGATCCACTACTTGGGTATAAATAAATATTGATTGTATGAGAAACTTTCGATGTAAATAATTATCAACACTATATAAGTTTTATCGGGAAAAAAAGAAAAGAAAAGAAAAAACTTATTATCATTTCGTGGATTTATTACCATCTCCTTCAAAATAAACTACTTTGCCAAATAATATTAATTTTATTTCCATGCTCTTGAGGAAAACTTATAGTATCAACTTAATTCCTCGTAACAAAAATACGCCTATAAAAAAACTTGTTTAACGTAAGAGGATAGACTTTGATAATAAGGTAAGTGATATATCCCTCCATGATATATTTAGCTATATTTTCACACGTATTTCTGGGTATGGATCCTCCTATTTTCATGTTTTAGAATTTCACTATTAATTTTAAATTTAATTATTTGAATTAGATGAAAGGAACAAATTAAAATATAAAAAGTTGAATATAGTTTTCGTTTTATCATACACTGTATGTATCTTAATATTTTGGTTCTGAATTCAAATTCAAATTAATTTTATTGTTTCAATACTGTGTATTCATAAGACTATATACCAATATTAGCATATTTAGTCAAGAAGTTGTTGGATAGCAATATATATATATATATATAGATAGATAGATAGATTCACGGTAGAGAGAATTATAGAGACAACTATGATAATTTCTGAAAGAAATATTCCCTTTGATTCTAGACCTAATTGACCTAAATTGAATTATTTCTCTATACTTAGATTTCATAACAATCAAGGAAAATCTTAGTGTTAGATGAAAAAAAAATACCCTTTTTTTGTCATATTATGCATTGAACTTAATCGAAATTCATAAAAAAAAATCTTAAAAAATAATAAAATAAAAATATCTATATAAGAATAATAAGCAAAGTGCTCCATGTAAGATTTAGCCCCTTTTTTTACTAACACAACCGTTTCACAAGTGATCCGAGCGTGATCAAAATAGAACAGACTTCGATTCATTTTTCAATACCATATCTCTTATTTTTTGGCACCATGCAGCTCATATAATTAAACAAAATTTGGGTAGCAGATTCGCAATCTCCAAAATTAATGATAATATTGTTTCAGTCCTGTGTATATATATATATATATAATAGAAGCCTAAATAATCTTCATAGACTCCCATCGAAAACAAAGTGAACACACCCAGTATCGAGAATTTATCTCAAGGATCGATTAACCAAACCAGAAGATATGGAAAAATCTTCCATGAAGATGGCTTTCTTCATAGTACTGCTCTTGGTTTTTGCTGCTGGTATGTATATAGTATATACAGCTCCCTTCTTTTCTCTGATAATTAATCCTCGTAAAGTAATATATAAGATGGCATGCATGCATATCGATCGAACTTCTTTTCCGAAAGAACTCGATCCACTGGTGTTCTATTTATTGATTTATTTTAGTTATTCAAAACGATATTATCCTGTTAAAACAAATACTGAAACGATATTTGTTTCGAGATCAATATAGCTAGGTTTGATCTGGAGTGATGACTGGTTTGTAACTCATTTTCTGTTTCTTGGTTTTGTGATTTGAGTAAACCAGGAAAACAATTTGGAGCAGAAGGAAGGGATATAAATATTCCGTGCAAAACGGTGAAGGACTGTACACCACCGGGTCATTGCAAATGCATTATGAATTTGTGTATCTGCCATCGTGCTGACGAAGTTCTTGATGCTCAGGCGCTCATCGGCAATCATCCATGAATGTTAAAAAAGAAGCAAGCTGTCTGCTAATAATTTATTTCCAAGAAGCTAGCTCTTTTTTATAATCAATAAATGATAAAATGGATTGTCTGCTAACGATGTTGTTATATTAAATTATAAAATTTGTTACCAGGGTCAATAAATGAATAAAATCCAATTGAAAATAAATTAAAACAAATTATATATTTTTGATTCTGAATCAATATGGTAAGAGATGTAATTACAGTGGAACAAAAAACTTGAGGTAACATGGGATTAACCTATTAATCTCTTGATCCAAGTTCTAAGATAAAAATAATTTTATAGAAAAGTAAAATCGAAACAGATTATAAAATTTAACTGTCAATCAATAAAAAAAATGAAATTTGAAATTATATATATAAAAACAATATTATTTCATTGAATAGTGTGGTATTAGAAAGAGTAAAGTAAAAACCCTTCTATTTTTATTTTTTTTAGTTACTAAGCATATGAACAAAAAACAAGTTTACAAATTGATCAAATCTTGTATGGCATCATAAGATTTAATTAAAGAAAAAGGCATACGCCATCCTTGAGATGCAATTAGTCCGTGCTCGATCCCATCTAACTACAAATAAATTAAAACTTAAATGTTTCTCGACAGCTCAAGAAGTATATTGCAGCTCAATCTAAAACATTACATTTGTGTCCTTTAATTTTAAAAAGGACTGATTAGCTAACAAATTTAAAATAAAGGGATCAGATTACATTTTATGAAACAAGAGGACTAATTAATCGGTTCTAAACTACTCAGACTAAGTTAGAGTAATCAACTCCCTAAAGAGTTTGCATCCCTTCTCTTCCGTTCAAAAATCCGATCACATACTTTCCTTTGAATATGGAAGGGACAATCACTTGAAAAACTACATGAACCATTACCAAACACCGAAAACCCATTACTCTCATATGGTTATTCACAAAATTCGCAATGCACTAGCCAGCCAAAATTGGCCACCTAGACTTTGCTCGCAACTGTTCGATAAAATGCCAGACTGAACTTTAATTTCATGGAACGCCATGGTTTGTGGTGGTTGTGATGGGGCAAGTTCAATGAGCCACTTTCCTTACTTTTACTAAGGTCGTAACTTCTGCTGTAGACATGTATTCTAATTTCTAAATGGGGGGTGCATGTTTGATGCTCCAAATTCTTTGTCATTGATCTCTTTGGCCCAGCTCTTTGGCCCAGTCTAGCTCTGTGGATAGCCTTTTTAATGTATGTGAACGTCATGGACTTGGTTCTGAAGCAGTGATGCTGTTTAAGAACATGTGAGAGCAAAACGTAGTCCCTAACGGACCTTCTTTTGTTGGGAATTTTATCTGCTTGTGGTTGTGCTACCCTAGTCAACGAAGGGATGAGATTCTTCTACTCGATGGATGCATATTATGGAGTAACTCCAAATTTAGAACACTTGCATGTGTGGTGAATCTTCAGGATCGAGCAGGCGAAGTACTGGAAGCAAATTGCAGATGCACTAGATATTGTCATATGGGTAGCCATTCTCAGTGCTTGTTAGTTTTGGAAAGAGATGGAAGTGGGTGATAGGGTGGCCATTTGGTATTGCGATCAAAACTGAGATTCGAGCAAAAAAGTAGTTTTGTGGCATTTGGTAACGAGAAAACGCAGATTAAATTGTTATGGGATCCCACCACAAAAATCGTTCGAAACTACTTTTCTTAAGAAACAAGAGCTTCATGCTTTTCCCACGTTTCAATCCTTGAGCATAGTAACTGAACCACGACGGGAACCATGATGACAGTTTCTCTCTCAGGGAGAACACTAATGGCAGACACACCACTGAGCGGTAACTCTTTTTCTCATCACAGCGGCAACTCTCTCTCTCTCTCTCTCTCCACAGCGGCAACTTCCGACGCTCCTCTCGACCATCACAGACCACTATTTTTTGACGCCATCACCATAGAAAGAACCACCTCGGTCTCCTCCACCCATCGGCGTTGGCCGTTGAGCCTCTTTTCACCGTCTGTCGGACGCTACTGTTCACTTGAATTAATGCACGTGAACGGTGCAGTGCACCATTTCACTTATCAAATATTAAAGTTGGACTTAGGCTGGACCTCCTCTCGGCCTAATCAAAGTCCAACAGAGTTTGGGTCTTTTGGCCCAACTTGGGCTGGGCCGGCCCATTTAGTTGGGTCAGCTTATTTCATTTTATCTAACTTATATGCAGCATTGGGAAATTGGGGGAGAAGCTGAATGTGAGAAATGGATTGAGAGACTTGAAAGTGAAAATGGATCCTGGCTGTTGTTGAATTAAGATGAACCCTGGACTCCATGTGTTTCTAATCGAAGATAGAATCCCAACCACATTATACTGTAATTTATAACACTTTGGAACATCTTACCGCAAACGCAATTTCTTTTCCCTTGATGGAAGAACTCTGTTTCTCTTTCAATAACAAAGGATTATTGTTTTCATGCATCATAAATTCAATGAATGAATCTAGTTTGTTGCATCAGCAGGCTCGATTTTTCATTAAGAACTCACTGGACAATGCTGCTCCTTTATTTGCACTCATTTGTGGAAAACAACTGTCTATTATAGTGGTACATCAGATACATTTTAGTCTTGACATGAGAAGCTGCCATACTTCTTTTCTTTTTCTTTTCTTCATGGTATTTTATTAATTTTACAACATTAGTTAATTTTATATATCATAAACACCTGTCACCGCCAGAGCTCCCTTTTTTTAAAACTTCACCAGCTCTTACTGCCTCTCTGAAGTCCAGGGAAGATTATTTGCAATGAAATACACCCTGTCACAAACGAGCAAATCTGTTTAAGTTTTGTTTGTAAGCAAACTGTGTGTGTGTGCGGGCGTGCATGGAATCATACTTTGTTAGGAGTGAAAATTAATTTTAGAGATCTAATGGAGGATATGCACACAAAACAAATCTCATTCTCTAGTGTAATTTTGTTAACTTTTGTCATTATTACTGTCGTTAATCACTAGCTGCGGCTGTTTGGATTTCTCTTCGCTCCTTTCTAGATCCCATTTGCCTGGTTCTTCCATGATTCCTCATTTTCTGTACTTGCAGTACAACACTATTTGGAAGATCCCTAAGGGGCTGCCAACAAGATTTGGGAACTGCCAAATCCAAGAATTTAAGTTAAAGAAAATCCAAGAGTGCATGAACTGCTGGAAAGTTCTTGTTGTCACAAAGTTAGGATTGAATAATTGTACAAACCGTGAGAAAGAGATCATGGCTCAGTAGTCCATCTACCATCCAAAGAGAACATCCAGGGAAATGAGAAAAACGATAGGTTGAATGACATGTATTCTACTCTCTGTGTTTATAACTTCTTTCTGCAATTTTATGTTTAGATTATCTATTAAAATGAAAGCTTGAGCAAATATTTGCTTTACCAAAGGGCTTTAAGGGGATGAGAGCTTAGGTATTGAATGTTTGAAGGTGTTTATATTATGCTAGGATGCCAAAATCACGCCACATATTTGTTTCAATTGAAGTGGCTTCAGCTCTCAAGGAAACTGTATATGGGAAAAATATTTCTCCAATAGTTTGACAGATGAAGTTCAAAAATAGCTTGCCTTTCCTTTAGCTGAAGTGAACCATAAAAATATGAGCATGAAGGAAAGCTCGAAAAGAATCCCTAAACCATTGATGGTGGTGACCACAGGGAAGGTTTTCCCATCCGTAGCTCTTGACCGGCCATCCATACCTTTTGTAAATGAGACAGTTTAACTTTAGCAGTGCAATGATGAAAGGAACATATGAGAACTCTGCTGTGCTTTTCTTCCTGATGACCCTACAGAAAGTTAATCTGGAGACAAAAAAAATATATATTTTGAGTTCCATTGTCAGTTTTTTTAACTTGATAAACTGATATTTTGTTTAAGAGTATTATTAGTGCTGTTAATTTCGTTTCATTTTGTACCTATTAAAAAAATGAGATAAAACGAAGTAATTTTTGACTCGATTAAAATTTCGGCCAATTCCAGAAATTTCGTCCAAATTTTGGTCGGAACATTCCGGTTTCGTTTTGCCCATTCCGTTTCAGCCAAATAATGTTTTTTTTTAAATAATGAATAATTTTACAATATCAATCTTATCTCTTTAATCCGACTGTTAGATTGAGATGAAATTTTACGAGAAGTCTATTGACATATTTATATATATTATGTTAAAATTTCAGAGCAATCAGAGAATGTAATGACCTTGCGAGATTGATGATGATATTTTTCATAATATTATACATGTTTATAATTTTGTTAAGAAAAATCATTTTAAAGTATCTTTTTTAGATTAAATTACATAATTTTAAATAATTTTATTTTTTAGATTTGAACTAAATTTTTTTAATTAATATATTTAATTATATATATACATACACAATATAATCTCAAAACACCACATTGAAATACTCATTTGAAACTGAAAATTTTCATTCCAATTAACAAAACGAAGCATCAATCGAAACAGAGAATGGGTGCTGCTGAAAGAAGCAACAGAGAAGCTGCATTGCCTGCAGCAAAATCATGAAGATTTTGTATATCAGGCTACTTTAGTAGAATATTTATATTTAATTGTAGATCGCACATGCAGGGAAAGGAAAAAAACAAAGAAAGTTATACCCATGATTCCCACTGCTAGGCGCAGCGCATCTCCCATGCTTTTTTCGAGTTGTGCTGCGCAGCATATCTAGTAAACAAACGAAAATAAGGATTTATGGCTCGGTTTTTTTAAAACTTTAAAAGAGGATTAACTCATCACTTGAGGGAAAACATAGGATTTCAATGATAGCTTACTCAATTCTGATAGGGCTCCTGCTACATCTATTCCTGGAGAATACATGAACTTATTAAGAACCTTTGATTTTCCAAAAATGTTCTGCATTCAGACATCTTCTAGCTGGAATAAAGAAAGCTATTTTAGCAGGTGGGGTCTTGGCCTAGCGGAGGAAGGGACTTGTTCCATTTCTCTGCACAGGGTTCAAGCCCCACTATGCACATTTGTCATCCTCGCAGTGTCTTCCTACTTGCTGGGCTTCTAGGATGTTCATTGAGTTTATGGATTAGTTGTGGTGCGTATAAGCTGACCAAGACACCCAGTTATAAAAAAAAAGAAGAAGAAGAAGCTATTTTATTCCTATACTCTTATAGCTATGGCTCGTAGAGCAAAAGAAGAACTTTACTTGGAATCAAACCATGCATCTGTTGAGTGAAATGTATTTTTTGTGGTTACTTTTAAGAGAAATTAAAAAAAAAGTACTAAAAATTACTCTAAATCCACCCTTAAATGGTTCTAGTAGTTGAATGTTCGACAGAGTCAAGAATCTAAGTTTGCAACCTGGTTTACATAACACAGACTGGTTGCAGTTAATTGCTTTGCACAACCATTTTTGCTGTCCATGATTTGAAATTATACCATCAAACTCCAATTTTTGGACAGTAAATAGTTCAATTCCTTCAGGGAATTCAGGGCCGGGGTGAAGGTGGTGGGAAGAAGAGATAAATGGTGGGCTCTGATGAACATTTTGTCCCTTTTCCAAGTTGCTAGTGTAAGTCCTTGTGATTTTTAATGTTTCTTAATTACATATTCCTAATCACTTCACTTGGTTTCTAAAAATTGATCAGATTTTTGTTTTGTATGGTAATATTTAAAATTATAATCTCTCAATCATTTTTAGCATCAAATAGAGAAACTCTCTTTATGATACAAAAAATACTCTTTCCTGTGTCGTTTACAATCTTTCATCATAAACTTAGGTATATTTCCATGCACAAGAGGTGCTTATTAGAACATTGAGAGTCATCACACTCGATTGTTAGAAATTAAAAGATTAAAAAAAATATTAAAAAGGTTGAGGACAGTGATAGAGATCTAATTCACGAAAAAGCTAATGAAGAAAATCACAAGTCATCACCCTAGTTTCAAAATTTGCAACTTACCACGGCATGGATCAATTGTTGTACTATCATGTAAAATTTAAATTTCAAATCCCATCCAAGTTTTTTTTTAAATATCAATTTAAAGTTAACCTGGTTTGATCCAGTTGACTAAGCAAGCAATTCGTGTTCGTGATAAATTCAATTAAAATCTTGTTTTATATATATATATATATATATATATATATATATATATACATATATATATCATCAAAATAACATTGTTTTAACTCTTTTTTTTTAAATAAAAAATAATATCGTTTTGATTGACCGGGCCTCGAGTATAGTTACTAGTGTTTAATAACTTTGACATTAATAATAAAAAATTACAGCATTTTTTAATCTTCAGAATACCCTTAAGATTGAGCAATTTATAAGGTTCACCAGTTGATGGAGTGTAGGATGCAAGGTTTTTACTAAACTAGACCAGGTCACTATCAGGGCAGCAATCACCTGTATCTTTTGCAGCTTGTCATGCAAAGAAATGAAATCATATGATATGATTAGACAACAGGATCAGTTTACGTGATCTGCCTGCCGTAAACCTGGGGTAAATAGTTGTGGAGGAATTTTTGTAGCCCAAGAAAGAGATTGTTGCTAGGGTTTGATATGATGTTGATGAGAAGCATCGGAGAAGAGAGTGCTTTGCTGCTTTTGCTTGGATTATACGTAGGCGCAGGAATCGAAGACTAATCGAGGGGTAGGTGTGGGATAGCATATGCCAAAATTTTGATTCTTAATTTTAATATATTGATATTAAAAACATTTTTTAAAAAATAAAAAATATTATTTTAATCTATTTTGAGCATCGCTACACTCCTAAATACCTATCATAATTTGTGTTTTTAAATCTAGATAGTATAGATTGATTCAATTGAAACTCGGTAATGCAAATACTTGAGGTCGTGATTTAGATAGAGAAGATACTTGTTTTCTTTTCTCACATCCGGATTTGATCTTCTTATACATGTATGTCATTTCCCATAATGTCTTACTATGCTCACTAAAGATTAGTTGTGGTACGTGTAAGTTGGCCCGTAACATTATGATTATAAGAAAAAGAAAACTCAATAATGCAATCACTTATCGATTCAGGTTCATGTTGAAGACCAAATAAATAAGAGATTCAATCAAAATCACACTCTTGTGTTTGATTTCTTCATCTAGTAAAATGACAAGGTCATGGCCTAGTGGGGGCAAGGAGTTGTTTCCTTATTCTGCACCTGAGTTCGATTCTCTTTGTGCATGTTTGTCACTCCTGCAGTGTCATACCTGCCCACTGAGCCTACAGGGTGTCAGTGGATCCCGAATTAGTTGTGATGTATGTAAACTGATCACGAACACCTTGATTATAAAAAAAAATGATTCATTTCCCCTTCACGTTCTTTTTTTTTTTTATTAATGTGAGTGTTTGAATCAATTTTTCGTGCACCTTGACTAATGCCACAAGCCCTGAAGTTCATGATCATATAAGTCTTTTAGTGACCATGATATTAATAATTATATGACTCAAACATTGTGAGATTGATAATGAAATTTTTATAATATTATATATGTTCATAATTTTGTTCAAAAAAATTATTTTATTGTGTTTTTTTTTAGATTATAGAAAAACAAACCCTTTTAGTCTCAAGCTCTAACCATAAGTCACCTATATATTAGATGGTTACTTCTGCACTGTTTCTTGCTTAAGCTAGGAGTGTAGCCACACACACACACACAAATATATAATCCAAACAACTTGGTCTGACCAGTAACCCATTGGTTGAACCAATGAAATGCACAGTAGCTCAACTGGTTTATTATCTAGGTCAAGTTTAATAAAATTAATTTAAGAGGTAAAGAGTAAACTAGCATGAACCTAGCTCGATGCAAGCTTACTGATGTCAGCCATCTACGAAACTAGCATGAACCTAACACCGACGGCTTGACAGAGGGTGATGCCCAAGAAATGATTTGTGTTTGTTACTTTTACGTAGGTGAGTCTATGGAGTTGAATAGATCATGAAGGATACATTGAATATTTTTTCATAATTTAGAATTATCCTAGATGATTTGAGATCTAAAAGTTGTTCAATAAAGCCTAAAAGATTTTATTGAAGTATTTTGTTAGCTTATTTTATATGTTTTATATCATCTTTCTAACTTATAATTGATCACTTTTAACCTATTTAAATCTCTATGAGACGTGACATGATATCAAAAGGCTTGAGATCTGCAAAATAGGTCTTGAGTTCGAGTCAAAACATGCATTTCTTTGTATGAATCTGGGATAACGGGGATTTTACTTGCTCATTTAGGCCCATAAAATATACTTTCCAGGAAATAGTATTTCTTGAATCCTAAAAAAAAATTAAGCTATTTAAAGAGTTGCAATTTTTTTAATAAAAAAATGGAATTCACCTGTCATGATTTTGGATTGTTTAGGCCGATTTATCTTCTGTTTTTAGCTTAATTTTTATTTTTCATACTATTTTATAGTGATTAGATTTGATTTATTTAAAGAGTTGTAAAATCTTATAAAGAGTCAAATTGTATTAGGGTAAACAATATTCGGTAATAAAATGAGAAATTCAACCCTCTTTTTTTTCGTGATTTTTTTCGTTTACTTTAATATTCTGTATATTATATAAAATTAAATCTTATAAAAGACTAAAAAATAGACTATATGTTGAAAACAAAGAAAGAAAACAAAATAAATCCAGTGTGCTGTTATTGTAGAAATTGACTAGTCAACCCCATTTCACAATCAGCTGATAAAATTTTCCTGATTAGTTATAACCTAATCAATGTATGTTTTCGTGTCAATTTCATAACACTTGTTGTTTTTCCATGAAAATTGAGCACTGAATTCTCTTACAATTTTATTTTTTATTATTATTTCTATAACGGGCAACAGGCAGGACTTTGGAGAATGTTACTCATCCTTATCTATCCAACCTACTCGTCCAAAATGGAAGATATAATTAAAAAATAAAAAATAAAAATAAAAAATAGGGCAGAGTGAGACTTTAGAGTAACTTTACAGCTAATATCTATAATATTTTGGCAGCAATCGGCCAGGTGGTAGGGAAAGAACTGTCACTTCAGTTTGAATCTTTCTTGTTGAGCTTATGGGTTCCATCTAGTGATGTGAGAAAAAGGTATATTTGGTGAAGGAATTGTTGGAATACGTGTTTATTTATAAATATAAGGTTAAGATCATGTTAGATTTTATGATTTAATACAATTACTTTAGTATGAAATATCAATATATTTTTAAAAAAATAATTAATAAATTGAATGCTATTATATGTAATTCATGAATTATAAGCATTTGTGAATTAAATGAACATTTATTTTTAATTAATAAACACTCAAGAGTTTTGAAGATTCATGAATTAATTTCTGAAGTTATTTTTTATTTACTTGTATTTAGTTTTTCTTATATTTGTTCTTCTACCCTACAGTTTAGATTTGATGAAATATATTTTGTATAATTTCTTTAAATTAATTTGATTTTATTTGAAAATATATCCACACAAGGTAAAATTGTTTGAAACATGATATCTTGAGAGGTTATTTTGCATTTTTTACTTAGTAATTTAGTATTATTTCAATATATGTTTTAAAATGTATACTAAGAGTTAATTTCAATATATTATGTATAATTTAATGTTTTTTATATGTATATTAATCATATGCTATGATTATGAATTTACAATAAACTTGTGATTTTGCTATTGTAAATTAAATATTATATGCTCACGTATCTAGTTTCTTATGAAGATTCTCTACAACAATATATGGCCAAGAATTTTATCTTGCTCGTGAATTCTCTAATAAAGTAGAGAATTTTGGCGCAAAGGAGGAAACCAAATAAATAAAATTCATAAATATCTACAACTTCTATAATAAGGTTATATTGGCATTTTATTTTTAGAAAATAAAATAATAATCAATGTTATTATGAATGGACACATTGAAAAATGATGTCGCAAAAGTAAGAGGATATATTTGTATAAATTGAGTAATCTTAGTTTGTTGATATTTATTTTATTTTATTTTAAAGTTGGATTTCTTCATAATTACCAACATTATTTATGCTCATTTGATATTGTGTTTCAAAAATATTTTAAAAAAAAATTCAAAACTTTTTTTTGTGTGTGTTTTTTAGATTTCATATATTGATGTCAAAAATATTTTTTAAAAAATAAAAATTATTATTTTAATAATTTTTAAACAAATAAAATACTTTAAAAAACAACTTCAAATACAATTATTCATTTAATTTCACTTTACATTGACACAATCACAGAATTCATTGAACAAAATCTCTTATTCGATCTTGTAATCATCAAGGCTATAAATTAATGTCTTACACTTTTAGAAAATGTGGTAGTTTCTGTTTTTTAAAATATATTTCACGTGAAAAAATATTTTTTTTTATGATTTGAATACACTGACATAAAAATAAAATAAAATATTAAAAATTATTTTAATATATTTTTAAACATCTAAAGCAACAAACACCAGGATTAAATAATAAGTTAGGATTAAATAATAAGTTATTGTTAAGTAGATAGGCTATGAAGTGGTAAAGACGAAGTGGTCCCATCATGTAATTGTTGTTTTCTCTGATATGAAAAATGGGTGCGAGGAAAGACTGGTCAGATACTCTGCAATTGGTCAAGACTTCAGAGATTCCATTTCTATATAATATTTTAACAATTAATTAAATATTATAAATGAAATTCCTCATTCGCAGATATTAAATTCTTTTAAAATTATCCAACAAAAATATCAATTAACGTACACAGTAATTCAAAAATATCTCTATCATTAAAATAATAATGAAAAGGAATGTCTTTCAAGTTTTTTTTTTATATATATAGACACACGGAGAGAGACAGGCCTATATATATATATATATATATATATTACATAGGTTTATTTCATTTGAAAAATATTAAACACGTTCAGAAATTAATTTTAAAAAAAATAGATGATTTAAAAGCATAAATTATCTGAATAATATTAAGGGCCGTTGATTATAGATGATAGTCCAAAATGCATGTGGAGGCTGAATATTTATGGTAAATGTTGATGCCAAACGATATTGTGACATGTTTATTTTTATTATAATATTTATTTAATTGTTAAAACATTATAAAGATTGTTTAATTTAAGAATACTACAAGGTAGTTAGATTCTATTTATTATGTTATTTAATAAAAAATATAATGATTTTAAATGTAAATATAAATTAAATTATTGTGTTTATTTTTCAAAACATAGAGACAAGAAAACTTATAAAATAAATAATTTTCATAAACTTAGTAAGAAAATAAGAGCAAACAATTTTTTTTTCATTTGTTTAAAATTCTTATAGATTTTTCATAAACTATATTATCAGACATAGATACATATAGCCTCTTTAATTATCAATTACAAAACTCAAATTGAGGATCAATGGAAAATTGAAAGGGTCCATTTAAGTATAATTAGTGGTTTTCAATACCTTTTGTACTAAAAACTTAAATATATTTTCTTGTATGATAAATATTTTTTTTCATTTTTGCATCATTTGCCCAGTTCAATTAATTCAAGTTTTAATAAAATGGAAAGGATTGTAGCATTAAAGGGTTGGATTGATGGTTAAAAAACTTCAAATATTAATATTTTTTATTAAATTTTCTAAATATACAAAAACAATACAGTGATGTGACCTTAAAATTATTCGAGTAAAGATTTAAATATATCTCAAAAAAGGAATTTATCTCAAGTCTTATGAATATGAAATCATGTGTTAAGTGATTGTATTAGTAATGTAGTTGATATTGCTTTTGAAAATATTTTTCATTCAGAGATATATAAAAATAATTTTTTTTTAAAAAGTATTTTTGATATCAATACATAAAATAATCTAAATAACATTAAAAAATAAAATAAAATAATTAAATTCTTTTTTAAAAACACTTTTAAAATACAATCTAAAATATAGTTTTAACACAAATATATCACATGGGTCTTCTTTGCATCCTTGAAGAAATTTTGCGAAAATCAGAATATTAAAAAAAAAAGATCAATTATTTGATTAATATTAAGGTACATTGGTGAGTGATGGACCTGATTGAAAGTTATTGGTTTATTAAATAATTATTTGATTAGATATATAAATAGAGTTTGTTCTCAACCCTTTTATCCCTTCCCATAAATATTTTATTGGTCACCAGTCCATCCAGTCATCGGGTCAATCATTCTCGAGTCAACAATATTATAGATCTAACAATTTTTCCGGTTCAAAATAGATCCACAGAGTTAGATGAAAAACCGCTGGCTGTGGTCAAAATTCAACGGTTCATTCTACGCTTACTTTTAATGTTCTAATTTATTTTTTAAAAATTATTTTTGACATCAACACATCAAAATGATTTAAAAACACTCAAAAAAATTCATTTAAAATAAAAATAAAAAAACAAATTTTGATGAAACAACAGTATAACCACCCTCCCAAATAGGCTTTAAATAGTAAAAATAAAGGAAGCCAACCAAACCATACCACCGTAAGAAAACCAGAACGACCCATCGGGTGAACTCAAGAACCGGATCGTAGCTAGGTTTCATAAAAAAAAAAAGAGGAGAGAATTGATTGCATATGACTCAATTAAAAATACATTAACATAGATTCCTTAACTATACAATCTACCTACCCCATGCCTTCCAAATTCCAAAATACTAGTAATTGTTTTAACAATAAAAAAGAAATACTTATACGTAAAAAGAAATTAAAAGTTCTTGGGCCAAACACACACTCGGTAGAGAGATGTTTTGAAAGATGGGTTTGATTCTCTTGTCACGAATCTCTACACTCACATTATCTTCCCAAGTCCCATGTGTTTCTGAGTCGTGCTTGCCACTAAGACAAACTAGGTTATTCAAATCATGGTACATAAGAATTGGACAAAAACTTGTGTCAACCAAAATGTTAGGTTGGACCCCTTTTTTTTCTTGGGTTTCGATTTGTCTGAACTTTTGCTTCGGTTTGAGAGAGTTGTTGCGGTTATCTTTGAAAGTGTTTTTTATTTAGAAATACATTAAAATAATATATTTTTTTTTATTTTTTTTAAAAATTATTTCTAATATTAACATATAAAAATGATCTAAAAACACCAAAATATTTTAATTTAAAATAAAATAAAATAAATTTATTTAAAAAAAAACACTCTCTATCTACCTATTTGTATTTGTAGGTCTAGCAAAATCTAACCCCATGTACAAATGGGGTAAAAGCACATTCTTACGTGGTCCATGAGTTTCTGTTTGTTTTTCATTTTAAATCTCTTACTTTAATTTTTGACAAAGAAGCCCCCACAATTTTGACCCGTGGCCACACGTGCTCTCTCTATCTAACCATGGTTATTCTGTGCCTGCCACAGGTGGCCACATGGATATAAAGAAATGGGTGTGTGGCTGAAAATCTGAAAATGCAAGGGTTGTAGGGTAAGGGTCAAATTGAAAAAAATAGAGGGCTGGGAGGACCATCAATGTCAAAAACCTAAGACATCTGGTGTTCATGGCACGCTACATCCTCCACAATTTTAGGTCATGGGCATGCATCTTGTTTATTTTAAGCATTTTTTCTTTTGATTGTGTTTGATAATCACGTTTCAAAAAGTATTTATGAAAAAAATAATTTTATTTTTTTTATTTTACTTTAGATTAAAAATTTAGATGTTTTTATATTATTTTGATAAACTGATATTAAAAATATTTTTTTTTTAAATATTATTTTGATATTTTTTTGGAACAAAAAACATATTAAAAATCAACCTTAATCACTCTTCCAAACATGTACTAGAATGATTGTACTCCTCACGCAGTGGCAAATGACAAAAAAAAATTGGATTTGAGGAAAATTTATTACTCGAAAAATGTATTTTATGATATCAAAATAAATAACTAAAACCCTGTTATTCTACGCTCTTACAAGAAATACAAAAGAAACGTAAAATAAATAATGGGACTGATCAGTGCTGATCCATTTATCGTTTTACACAAACACTATTTCATGTCCTATATTTCATCTTTCTATGGATAAAAACAAAGTAATTGTTCATTATATTTCATCTTTCTATGCATAAAAACAAAGTAATTGTTCATTTTTTGTCCTTGGATTCTTTTGTTGTCATTGCTCACACGAAACTAAATTTTCTGGCCAATCCAGGTTAAGATATTTTTAGAAAAAGTTAGAACGATGTGTTTTAAGAATATTTAAAAAAAAAAAATCAGATTTCGATCATATCGATTTAACTGAGTCAACCCGTTTAATTTTTATTTACAGAACCCAGCTAGAATTGGACTCTGGATTCACGGTATTCCAAGTTGACCTATCAACATTAGTGGTTGATCATCAACAATAGTTTGCCAGCATGTTAATTACGATAAGTATAAATGATTTGAAAGGGCAAAGTTCCTAAAATACCCCCTCCCTCTTCCCCTCCAATTTTGAAAGACGATCGCTCTATTTATTTTAGGTTGTCAACTACAAGTCTTCAGGTCCACTGCATGCCTAAAAGTCAACAAACAGAAATTTTCTTGGTTGGTTGGGAAGCAGACGTGGTATTTACTTCAACATAAATCTAGTCTTCTGGACTCGGGTTTCGGTAGGATTGCCTCCAAACTCACTTTGCATCGAGTAGCAACTCATCAACTTTGGCAAAACTACCAGCTCTAGCTCTCTATTCCACCCCCTACTCAGTTTCTGTGGATGGAAAGTATGGACCGCCGCCGCCGCCGGAAACACCAGAAAATTATCAGTTCTGAGTCTGAAGGTTAGTTGATTTTTTTTATATTTCTGGTAAAAAGCTATCGATTTCAGCTTTTTTCTAGCCCTTAAAGCTGTTAATTCTCTTGTTTTACAGGTGCCTTTCTTTGTAGAGTCTATACGTACCCTGTTAATTTCTTCATGTTCTTTATTATGCAGAGGTCAGTAGTATTGAATGGGAGTTTATAAACATGAGCGAGCAAGAGGAAGACCTCATTTACAGAATGTATAGGCTTGTTGGTGAAAGGTATGCCAACGCATTCTTCTGATGACAATCTTTTCTATCATCTTCAATTAGTTTATCTTTTTGGTATTTCAGCAATCAATTATTAGTCTATCGTTTTGGCCCTCAAAAGGGTGGTTTATGCAGAAGAATAGTGGTCTAGTTTGCTCCTACCAAAAAAGATTTTCTCATTAATTATGACTGTGTACTGCAAAAGTGAATTCATTCTGCTAGTGTAGCATTTATGGATGGATGCCCTTATCCTTAGACAGCTAGTTATTCAATGGCCAGACCAGGCCAACTGGTGGATTAACAAAAGGATGGGTTCTGCACTTTCTTGCAGGCAAAAATTCCCAGCATTTTACCTTTTCATACTCAAGATCTGTTCGTCTTTCAACAATGCACATTAACTTATGTATAGAGTCATGTTGAAGCTTGCAGTGATTGATTCTTAATATCATAAACTGGGACCAATTTGCAGGTGGGATTTGATAGCTGGAAGGATTCCAGGCCGAAAAGCAGAAGAAATAGAGAGGTTTTGGATAATGAAACACCGCGAGGGGTTTGCCGAAAAAGGAAAATTGCATAGCAAAGTGAAGTCTAGGACTTCTACTTCTAGTTGAGGATTAACTTATAATGGTTTTAAAACAGTTTTTTTTACTTAATTTTGTTGATTGTTTCCTTCTGTATTTGTTTGTGGTTGTTTGGCTTCTGAAATTTGTGCAGGGTTTTGTTTAGTTTCTTTGCCAATGGAATTAATTGACAAAACTAATCTTCTGAAAGATCAATCCTTCTTTTTGGCTTACTCATTTGAGTAGGAGCATGAGGCAGGCACTGCCTTCAACTTCAAGAGAATTGTTCTTGAAATGCTTCTGGGAATTTTGAGGGGAAAACTGCAATATGATGGATGGTTCCCATCTCAAGATTAAAGAGTTTATATTTAATTTGTAAATAATCATCTTCATGTTATCCAGAGCTGTTCAATGCTGCTGATTTTCATGGGGCTCATCCAGCTTTTCCTATCAACACAGAAATGCATGACAAGTAGTTGAAGCCATGATAACTTGGCAAGAGTCATTCATTTGTCCGAGGTCTGTAAAGAAAATACTACCCCATCACTAAACCATTTTCAGCTTAAATATTTTTGGAAAAAAACTCAATTTACCCTTAACATATTACCTCATTATCAATCGAGTCATAAACCTTTTAATTCTATCAATTTTGCTCCATCTTTTTTAATGGATAGAGTAGTGATGTTGTTTAATTTAAGGGAAAATTTGATAAAATCAAAAACTTTATGACTCTTTCTTGAAGGACCCAGTGGTGATATTTTCTAATTTTGATTATGTTATGGGGAAATTTGATTAAAAAAAATCAAAAGATTTAGGACTTGATTAGTAATATGGTAATACATCTAATTTGAGTTTTTCCACAATCTTTTTCTTTTGGGGTTTTCCCTTCCCAACTCCCGAACTGACCCAACAAACTGTCATGTGCTCGCTCTGACAAAGCCCTTGGAACCATTCTACCATATCTTGACATCTTGTAATGCCTGCTCAAAAGATGAGCTAAACTCTGAAGTCATATAACCTGTGGCAAATTTGCCAACAAGGAATTCTGCTGAAAGATACAAAAAAATATATGAATCTGACAACTTTTCTAGATATGAATTCTTTTAATGAACTGGATTATTGGGGTGAGTTTCTCCAGATGAGACTGTGGCTGAACTAACGGTCAACTGAACATGCACACAGCACACAAAAAATCTTGAGATTTTGGATAAGTTGCCAGCAATCTGGACCAAGTTTGCTTTCGGCTGGATTGCTCACCTAGCAGTCAAATAAGGTGCCTGGCCTGGACCATCCATGGCTGCGAGTGATTGGAGTTACAACATCAAACCATAGAGCCAAAGAGCTTTGTACATTGCAGTTCAGGTTTATACGAACATAATACGGTTTGTTTTCCTAAAGGTTTGAGTAGATTTGTCAACTGTGTAAGACATATTGTATTATATAGGAGAGACAAGATTACATGTATATGTGGTGATTTGAAATCACAAATTCTGTGAAAATATATATATCACATGACATGAGATCTTGTCTATTTTCATGCGGTTAAAAAATGTCTATGATACAGATCATATTAGTATACAGCAACGGCCGGCGACGAGGAGTCGTCGAGAAGCAGAGACATCCTATGATGCAGATCAATTCAGACAACATAGCGGCGAAGATAATCCACTCTCGTCGGATGCTTGAGCTTCATGAGTGCTTTAACTTCGTGCTTACGGACCATTTCTCTTGAGATATTTAAGTTCCCAGCTATCTCTCCTAATGTTCTATCCCCTTTACCATCCAGCCCGAATCTCTGACGGACCACCAAGCTCTCCTTTGGTTTTAAAGAATCGAGCTGGAGAGGACTTTCAGAGATTAGATATTTGTTTCTGAAAAAGAATTGAAACTAACAACACAGAGAAACCATGCAAGCTAGTTAAGCTTTCTGCTTTACAGGCCCTTTCAATTAAGTGATACTCCCAGAAGCCCTTCTATAAAGTGCAAGAACATGAAGAATTAAATCTGATTCTATATGATGTAAATTATGATTCTTTTGGTATAAAATGCAAGTTGAAAGATCAAGGAAACAATAATGCCGGTGAAGGAAAGTTTCTCAACAGAACTATGTGTAGAAGGATTTTGATCCTGATAAAATTCAAACAAAGGTAAACAATTAAAGAGAGAAGGCAATGCAATGCAAACTCTAAGAAAAGAAAAATGAGTGCTTACCACATCATCAAGAGCAAGCCTTAGAAGAGCTGATTGCCTCCGGTCATCACCTCCGTCGACATCAGCAACTCCACTAATCAACTCTTCTTGCGTCGTTTTGTGTCTTGAATGGAGAGACAAAACAGGTTTCGAGGCTCTCATCACTTCACGGTACCTTTCAATGGAGATCCCTGACTTTTTCGATAATTTCTTCCTCCATTGGTTTCCTTTTCAGTTGAAACCACAATTCAAGTTTTGCTTTCTGAATCTCTGATCTAATCTGCACAAGTTGAAGTTTGTGTTATAGCATGCTCCCGCCAAGCATCCAACAAGCTGTTTAAATTGAAGTCAGCAGAAATCCTAGTTCTGGATTGAATATATACAACCTTTTCCATTCAACACTCACAAAACAAAGCAAAATTAGATGCAGGGTTAAAATAGAAGAACTGAAACATGGCAAATTAAAACATTCCCTATATACCTTACACACTGCTCCTTTGCTCGATTTCATTAGCACTTATTTCTGGCCAGAGAAAAATCAAATATTATGCCTATTATGGTGCTATCCTAAGCTTCATGTTCCTTTCTTTCATTGCATGGTAACTGCCTAGTTCCCAGTTTTAAATTGATTACAGTGCCATGAATATTTGAATGATAAATTTCTAACCTACCAAGAAAGCACCACTGTCCCCACTTCAAGGAGGGACAGAGCTTCAACAATTATGTGGTACATTCTTGCAGCTAGAATCAAAGGGTTAAGTGCAAATCATTGTGGTGTTAAGTGTGGAAGAAAACCAAGTTAATGTACAAAGAAATTACCGATTCCAGACCAAATGAAACACGTGTAAAACTCGAGAGTGTCATGGACCTTATGATGGTATGCCTAATCCAAAACAGCCCATATGTAGAGAGCCGGAATCTCCTTTTCGGTTCAAAGCGGTCAATTGCTGTCATAAGTCCCTTCACTCCTGCCTGACAAAGATCTTGATATCTTGGCCCATTTGCAAATTCTTGAAAATATTTTTTGATCACGAACAATACAAGCCGGAGATTGTGCTGCAACAAACATCGAGATTTTACTGTCAATTTCTCTTCTCCAAATTAATTAAGTCCTCAGGCATCGAAAAAGGATATTAACAATGCCTTCTGACTTGAAGATGAAAGGGAACAAAGGCACTCAACAAGCATTACAATCCTGTGTAATTTTTTCAATCTATCATTACTATATGAGACCATGTTTTCTCAGTAATTGAGTTGCTTCAATGCCACCAGTAGAGAAACAAAACATTACCTTAATAAGCTTGTTCCGCGCAGCTCGACCAACCTCTATTTGTTTTCTCATTTGGAGCACATCCATATTTGTTGCCTCAGCTAATTCACCCTCAGTGGGCTCTCTCCCCGAATTTTCATGCAACTGATCTTTCACTTGAAGGAATGCCTAATATAAAAGAAATGGAACTGAGCACCAGAAAACTACCATTCTAGCAGCCAAAAAAAAGACAACCTATTTGCACAAGTTAAAGACATCAGTTGAAAAGGTTGGTGCTCACTTTCATAGGCTGCATCATCTTAAATAACCAGACATGCTCTGATGAAGAAAGGACTGGGGGGATCTTCATTTTTTTCCAGTCCAAGCTGACCAAATCAGTTGAAGAAGAATACTCCCTCACAAGTTCATCAATCTTTTCATTTTCATTCTTTCGACCTTTTTTCTTCCCTAACTGAACTCGCCAATTTTTCATCACTATTGATCCTCAATGCAATTCTTTTCTGAAGACTCAATCGTTTAGCCCTCTTTGCCTGGTTCCTAACAATTATTTTGCTAGTTCTACTGTCATTTTCCTTCTCACATTCACTAGTCTTCCTTTTCCGTTGCCTACGTCTCCTAATCACACCATTTACATCTTCCACATCAGAAGTATCAGTTCCAGGGCTAAGCCTGTATAGATTTTCAAGTTTTGCAGCAGCTTCATTGTAATCCACATCCAAGGTGCACGGAGAAACTTGAGTACGGACAGCTTTTAATCGATCAGAAGATTTTTTGCTCTTACCATGTCTCTTCTTCTCCTTTGTTGTTTCTATGGGCAATGGGATTTTCTCGTGTGGTGCAACCAAAGCTGTTTTGTTGGATTTGTCTGCTTTGAATGCCACAATCGATGGCCTCTTTGCCGTAGATCTACAAGTTGAAAATTTCGTGCTCAATCCTAGTGGTGTCCGGGAAGCTGAGCTCGAAACGCTTACAATTCCCATGCCAAGTTATATTATTACAAGATTATGGAAGTGTACGAGAACTTTTTCACTTCCCAGACACTGCAAACAGAAATTTTGCATTTAGTAAGATTTCATTTCTTCACTCACTGCAACACACACACAAACACATAATTCAGTCACAAGCACATAACTCGAATACCCAGGTCCTTGATTTACGATAAATTGCTCGAATTTCTCAAAACCACACGGTGCCAGCATAGTTTCAACAAAAACAAAATCATCAATTCGAGTGAAACAACCAATTATTTGTAGACATTATGGCTAGTTCTGCTTTGATCACAAACATCAAGAAGAATATCAACCATCAAAACTAAATTTCCATTGACATCCATGTAACCTTCAAAAAATTCCGATCAATCAGATTTAGCTGTCCACAAACGGATGCAAATCAAGAAAAATATAACCCCAGCTGAAAGGTCTAAGAATTTCCAACAAAATGTTCCAAATCACCATTAAACATCAGAAAAACAACCCTCAAAGAACACCCCCACTTACCCCCGGGCTAAGCATTCTAGGGATAATATATGCAAAATATCATCAATACCATCACCAAAAGAAAAAAATCAAACACAGCAGCAACATTTTAATTTGCAATAACTATGCGAGGATGAAACACAAGAAACAAGAAATCCCATAAAGAAACTACAAGGATCAAAACATTCTAACACATGAAAATCGAAGTTTACCAATGTGAACAGAGCAGTAGTATCCTCTAAGAGTTGACTGGCACAAAATCTTCCAGTCTAGTAACTGGCAAGTCTTGTTGGAAACACAAGAAATATTCAAAAACTGTCCATTTTTTAACAAAAGCACGTCAATTATGGTGTCCACTAATTACTTTTCCTAATAATCAACGGCTAGAAAACTGGGGTCATTCTAATCAACGGCAAGGGTACCCTAGTATGTTAGTGGGACATGGGGATTCTAGTGAAGGGGTGACTTGACGAGAGGTGAAGCAGGAATCTATACGTGGCGAGAGGTGAATCAGGAATCTATGGTGGACCTACGTGGCATGTATGAAGGGGAGGAGAAGAAATTTTGTAAGAAATGTTAGTGGGACAGGGGAATGTAAGTGAATGGATGACGTGGCGAGAAGTGAAGCAGGAATCTATGGTGGAACTACGTGGCAAGTATGGAGTGGAAGAGAAGAAATTTTGTAAGAAATATTTGGATAATGCTCGTTACACGTAAGTGGTTTTGATTGGATGCAAGATGTTGACAGCTTGTGGTTCGAGGGAGGCTCTACGTTTCTTATTTGCGACCATTTAAAAGTGTTAAATTTAGAACCAAATTAATGTGTGTGAAGATAAAGAGACAATGAATCGTTGTCACTAATCTAATTTTGTAAAAGATAAATTACATATTTAATCACCATTAAGAAAACAAAACTGACTTTAGTCAACTTAAGTGAGCTTGCCAAATAAGCAAGGAAGGTCATCAAACTAAAATAAGTCAACATAAAAAATAGAAGTTAAATTTCAATCCCTAAACAAATCCAACATAGAATGATAAAAAGAAAAAGAAAAATCAATTAAATAAATACTAGAAAACAAAACTTAGTAAGCCAACCAAACTTTATGATCTAAATCATGAGAATGAGATAATTTAATAGAAATAAAATCAAAAAATATTATAAAACTCAATTTTAAAACAATCATATTTTAAAGGATAAAATATAACAAATATTAAATTTTTTAAATGATCGTAGAAAAATTTAGCCAACCCATACTAACTTGCCAATCTTGTAGTCAAAGTGATGAGATCAGGTTACATGAATAGAAAGAAAAATAATATAAGTTAATTCTCAACCAACTTAATGTTGAAAGATAAAATATATATAAAAAATATATCAATTTAATTTTTTTTCAAAATAAATTCAACAAATAATGATAAATGAAAAAGAACTAGATGACAAAAGTTATTTTTAAAATTTTCTGTGAAATTTTATATATAAAAAAAATAAATAAAAGTAATGGAGCTTGAATCTCTAAATATTTAGGGATGAAACTGGAAAAAAAAAGGAAGAAAAATAACATGCAAACATGGACAAACCTTTTAAACTTGGCTTAATCTCTAAAACTCGTAACTAATGAAATCTTAGACTTCGGCTCAATCTGGAAACTCAATTCTCAACAAATTTAATATTAATAGATGAAATAAAATATGTATCAATTTAAAAAAAATGTCAAAATAAATCAAAATAATAAAGATTAAACTTGTCATGAAAAAAAAATGTAAGGAGGATGAAATTGTAGAAAAAAGTATTTAAAAAATTATCTCAAATAAAAAATAGTAATCAAAGGAATGTTAACCAAATTTAAAAGAAAAAAAAATTAAAAAGAGGTGAAATTAAAAGAAATTTCAATTTTATAAATTATTCATAATAAAACAAATAGTAGTAAGAAAATAATAGAGATTGAATAATAAACTAAAGGGGATGCATTGAAAATTTGAAAGGTAGGTGCAAAAATCAAGAAAAAAAGGGAAAAATAAAAGGTTGTTGACATCAAATCAAAAGATTTTTAGCCACACATGTCATCTCAACAATTCCATCGTTATACTATTACAATAAATAATATACTAATTTAATGAGGAGTTTTAGATTTTTTTTGTTAATTTTAAATTATGGATTTTAGATAGCTAGCATACATACATACATACATACATACATACATACATACATACATCAATCCTGTTAGCTATTTTATCTAGTTTCTGCTTGTTTTGGCCCGGAATATGTATTAGGTTTGATGTGGGAATATCGGTCATTGCAGGCTTCGAAAAGGGGTTTTTTCTTTGATTAATAGCTTGATAATATGAAAGTCATTATCCTGTTCCTTCAAGGAATTATGGGGGTGCCCTGCAGAAGTATGAAACTATGATGAATACAATGGCTAGAATTTTCATATGGATATTGTTGCAGTTCTGGGATTCATGTCCTCAGGCCATCCTCCGGGCCAGTCTCCGGTGAGGCAAGTCATCTTCGTATAGCATTTTGCGGCCATTGTGAATGGCTGACATGGGAGCAAGAGAATCCTGTAAATGAGCTGCTAACACTAGGGATCCATGGAGAAGGCAAAAGATCTTCATTAAGAGAAACCCGTGAAAGGCTGGTCCAAAAGATCTCGGCTTCCTGCGAAAAGCGCTTCTTCACGTAGCTGCAGTCATCGGAGTGAAGACTCCGACCACCGTGATTTGAGAGACCGTTGGCAAATAGATCATGGCTCTGGTTCAAGGTAGTGTTTGTTTAAAAACTATTTTTTACGTTCGAGATTTCTGGAATGTTAATTGATTGCAGGAAAAGCACGACAAGTGAGAGTTAACACAGGAATGGGACTGGAATCTAGGGACTAATATGGAAAAAAGACATGGGTTATTGGGTTAATTCATGAATTATTAGTTGAGTCAACTCAAATTAATATTATTTTTATTATTATAATAAAAATGTTTTGTTTTTGGATATTTTGCCACGACATTAAAAATTCGAGTTTTTGGTTGGATCATCATAGACGTTCACAAGAGCTACTATTGAACTTCCGCAGAGAACGTATGGTCATGACTGAAGACTTAGTTCATATTTTTTTTTTAATGTTTTTGGATATTTTGCTACGATTTTATTTTAATTAAATATATAAATTGATCTTTTTTACAGATTCTATATGAGAAAAATATAAGATTAATAAAATGATATAAAACCTACAATAATTGTTTTTTTTCTATAAAAAAAGATATTTCATTTTATATGCTTACCTCATATACAATTTATTCTCAATTTAAATCTATATTTAATTATAAATTAATCCCTTTACTCTTATAAAACTAAGCAATTACTCCCAATATAAAAAAAAATAACTAAATACATATTACAGAGGAGGCCAACATTGACTATCTTTAATTATTTTTTTATAAAAAAAAACACCCTTTTCCGAGTCAAATTGAACATGGAAACGATATAGGGACTAAGCTATAAACAGATTGAACAACATAGGGACTGATTATATAGTTTCCAATACTACGAGGATTAATTATATAAGAACTAAGTTATAATTTACTCTTAAATTCAAAACCCTATCATTTTTTTTTTCAGGGAGGTAAACCTCCAGCGTACAAGACAAAAAATGATTTCCGTTCCATATACACACTCCCACTTTTTTTTATCCCCTTGGACTGGCCATTAGAGCCCAACCATATTTCATTGATGGAATCTGTACAAGGCCTGGCAAGGCCCAATCTTGAGCTTCATCGATGGAATCTGTACAAGGCCTGGCAAGGCCCAAAGCTTGGAGCTCGGGGAGCCTCAATGATGCCTAGTTAGAGCCCAAGTTCATCTGATTGAAGTTATTTTTAATTTAAAATTATATAAAAATAATATATTTGTTATTTAAAAAAAGTATTTTTGATATTAGTACATCAAAATGATCTAAAAATATTAAAAATTTTAAAATATTTTTTTTTAAAAAAAAAATATTTTTGAAATACAGTATCAAACAACATAGCTGCAGCTGCATGCAGTTCTTATAAACAAATAAGAACAAAGAACAATGATTTCTCTCCTTGGAATTTAATTACAAATGCAAGCAAGCCATTTCCTGTGGTCCATGATCCATTAAGGCATTCATGAAATTTCTGGCAAGATCCCCTACTGCTATCTCCCTATCTAAGATCATAGGGACCACTGCCCTACATATTAATTTGATGCGATTCATGTTCTTGACTTTTTTTTTATTTTTGTCAATATATGGGATAAACTGAAAATTGAAACTATATAGTGATAGGATGTGCTCCCAAAAATATTAAATATACATCTAAGCATCTATTTTTCTCAAATGATTAAAAGAAAAAAGGTACTTTCTATTCATATCTTTCATAATACTTCCAAAAATAAATATATTTTAATGTTGCCCTCTAAGTTTGGGCTAGTGGTCCATTCATGTTTCCATCCTTCAAACATGTCGCTTCTTGACTTCGAAGGACACATATAATTTTAGGGTTAAACATCTATATTTTTTATTTTTTGTATTAGAACATCAATTTATTATTTATTTGTATTTTATAATTTTTGTCATTTTTACATCCTCCACTCACTAAGTATTGTCATTAACGAATGTCACATGTCCATAACGTCTATTTTGTACATTTTTGGTCTTCATAATTATTTGAGAATCTTATTTCGGTCCCTATATTATTTTTTTCTTAAAACTAATTTCTTGGTTAAAGGTTTTTGGTCATCATAACTTACAGTCTTATACAATTTAGTCCTTGAGTTATTTTGTTTAAATTAAGTCCCTCCATATCAAATATAAATGTAGTAAAGAATAATCAAACAATTTATATATGTTGATGGGTAAGCTGAGAGTTGAGTGAATATAAATAGTTATGCATATTATCTTAAGAGAAAACGTAAGGAAAAATTGTCATATCATATACCAACTATGATAAAAGTTTTAGATTTAAATCAAGATAATTAATTAAAAAAATATAACAATAGATATGTGATATCATAGGACATATTTTATTATTTGACATGTAGGAACTTACTGAAGAAAAAGAAAATGTTAATTTGGAACTAAATTGTATATGACTATGGGGTGTTTGACATTGCGTTCCAAAAATGTTTTTGAAAAAAATTAAATTTTTGATCTAGTTTTTTATTGTAAATTAAAAATATTTAGTGTTCTTAGATTATTTTCACGTGCTGATGTCAAAAATAATTTAAAAAAAATAAAAAGATATTATTTTAATATATTTCTAAACGAAAAACATTTTAAGAAACAACATCAACAACACTCTCAAACATGCATTATATATTAAAAAAACAATAAACAAAAAAAAAGTTCAATTCATAACTTATTTGTAAGAAGAAATAATATAGTTGTGGGCACATGACGTGTTAATTTTTAACGAGGATATAAAAACGATAAAACTACAAAGTCCATGGTTGATATTAAAATAAAAATAGTAAATGGACATTTTATATACAAAAGAAAGAGTATACCAAGCATTAACCTTTTTTTCTTTTTTGCTAGGAAATTTTTGAAGAATTTGTTCCACTCCATTGATGCTGCTTGCAATGCCTTCTTTTACGATTTACCTAGATAATAATATGCTACAAATTTACTACATATATTAACCTAAAAAATGGATCCAAAGCTAAGCAATCTGTCCCAAATCTGTTAATAAGGTCATAGATGGGGGACTAACAATGAAACTATAGAGGTAGTGACGCCCCACTCTAAGATTAGATAGGTTGACAATAAGAATGTCGACACCTTCGGCCACCAAAGGATGCAGATTTAATTAATGTTCTTTAAGGCTACACACACACACACACACACACACACACACACACGATTCAATTTTCAAGAGAAATTAATTAAGTCTAGTAAATCAATGTTATTTTATGTCTCTTTTTGTATGAGGTTTATATATTGGTCGATCCCATTCACGGTCGCCATAGTAGGGAACCTATTTATAGCGAAGCACTCAATGGTGAAGTTCCTCTCCGCTACCTTAGGCCATTTGAATTTCAGCATGTCATGTGTGTATATATATATATATATATATATATATATATATATATATCATTGTACGTGGAAGAATTTTAAATATAGTTTTTTCTAAAAACAATGAAAGGATAGCTGAATTATTGCCCGCATTTATGTCTCTATGTATTAATATCAAATTGATATAAAACAAAAAACTCTCGTTACATCTATTATAAGAAAAGAAAAGAAAAATGACAAAAACCCTCATAGCTTTCGTGAATCATTATCTTTCTAGCAACGGTGGTCCTCTCATGGAGGAAAAATAGAAATTTTCCAATCTTCTCTTTCAAATCATAGATATAGACGAAGCTCTTGCTATCATTATTGATTGACCAATGGATAGTATGAACAAGTGTTCCCACCTTTTTCAGGATATGAAAGAATTGAATTCTAATTTGAAAATCGAAAATCTCAGTATTGCAAACTACTCTCACTTTTAAGTTATAACTAATGGATGTTGTTCCCTCTCAAATAGGAGGACCGAAAATTAAATATTTTAATAAAAAAATAACTCAAATAAAAGATATATAGTTAAAAAATAATAAATATATGTGCATTATTTTATGCAGAAGGCGAACACTTCTCTCAAATGGTTAAAATTATTTGTTCCAAACTCAAGTTTGATATAGTACTCTCATGGTATTATAACTCAAAGCCCATCTATCAAACCTCCAATAAATCTAAAAAAAATAAAAAATAAAAAATGGAGGCCGATATACACACTTTTCAATTGATCCGGTAAGATATATGAGAACCTCCAAATTATTATTATTTTTTTAATTTTAAAAATTCACACCCTCTTATTCAATCATATAGCAAATCAATAATCAATCCAAGTTAGGGATCGATTGGATATTTGTATCGAGAAAATCCAACCTTTTGAGTTCTAAAAATCTTCATTATTGATGACATGCATGAGGGGCAAGAGGAGATAGGGCAGACATTGGCGAAGAACAGACACCAGAAAGACAAGAAACTTGATCTGACATTGGTGAAATGGAAATGGAAATGGAAATTGAATTCATACAAAGAAATAAATGAAGTTTGAGAATACTCAAGTAATACAAAGGTCATCCTAGCTAGCCAGCTACAATTACACTAGTTAATTACGCAGGAATGCCATCCTCAACTCCTTTTAAAGAAGGAGATGAAGATCTGTTAGGTTGGGACGACGGTAGCTAGCAGAATGTTTGCTGGATTTGTAGAGCAAGATCCTCAGCACTGAGTTGGCATTCAATTCCAATCTGATAAGAAATGCAGTAACTTGCAATCATTAGCTTCAATAAACTACTGCTACTGTAAATATAACAAGTTTGGTTTAGGTCAAGGAGAGACAGACAAAATTGAAGCTGGATGAAGACAAATGGCTACCTGCAAAGATACCCTAGTTTTCAGCTAAGTTAATGTTGTGGATTTCGAGAAACATGCAATAATTAACTTCAAAGTCAGTACAAGTGTATGGTACAATTAGGGTTTTCTCACAGATGGACATGAAATTACTGCTACACAACTATATATAACAATTATTTACTATTTTTACGAAAATAAATCCCTACAATTAATTTGGGAATTGTCATGTCCTTTTCGATTCAATCCTACCATTTTGAGGAGTACTTAATTCGTAATTTAGTATGAGCACTGGACATGAAATGATAATTTATATGAAAAGAAAACCAAAACAGAAATGATAATAATAATTATTTCATAGGTCATCATGACATTCTATGTACTTGTGCTCACAAATGTTTTTCCTCTTCTTCCGCTTACAAAGACAGAACGAAACTTGATGAGAGGAAATGGTATCTTTGTACATCTAATTTAAGGCCTTCATTTTCTTTTTTTTCTCCATTACCAATATGGATTTATAAATCAAATGAAAGTTGAAAATCGTGCGAGAAATCAAATTTGGAGGAGGTGACGTCTTTTACCTTGATTGTGAAGGAATTAAGCATGGTTTCATGATCTACTGTGCTAATGCTCACGTTTAGAATCTCGAGGGAAAGCTCTTCAAGGGCGGAGATTATTTTCACAGCTTGGCCAGGAATCCGAGGAGATACAGTCTTCAACAGAACATTTGGACCAGAGAACTTAACCTCAACATCCGCAACTGCAGACTTAGAATTCGCAACGAGTTCGTTAATGTTGTCATTAATGGAGGAGGAGGAAGATGAAGTGGGAGATGGTTCGAGTGAGTTGGCCATGGCAGGAGAAACGTAGCCTTGTTGCAGCAGTCTTGGCTTGTAAGAGCTACATGGTTGTGGCGTTCTTGGGCTAATGGGCAAATTAAGTCTAGGACTCAGTGGTGGTTTTCTAGGGCTAAGTGGTAAGGGTCTTGGACTTGAAACAATCCTAGGGCTAAGAACTTCACTATAAACTTTCCTTTGCTTCTTGGATTCGAGAGATTGTAGAACTTGTTGCAACTCGTTGATGTAATCTACAACTCCTCCGATTATTGATGCTTGGTCTCCCTAAACATGGTGGAACAAGACGATAGAAATTAAAAAACCAGGAGTGAAGGAAGATGAAGCAGAACATCAAAAGAGAAGAACAGTACTAAAAATGAAAAACTTACTCTTTTGACATAGAAGCACGGCATGAGGGACCTTAGCACAGACAAGTGCTCGTTCATTTGCTTTCGCCGGTTCCGTTCCACCGTAATATGAGATACACGGTTCTGCCCATCTGGGTTTCCTTCCTGATCTGAAGAAGCTATGGCTGCTGCTGAAGCTGCACTCTTTCGTTTCTTACTTTTTGGTGAAGTTTCGAGCTCGTTATTGGTCTCGTCAAAATCTTGCAAAGCAGTAGAAGATGAAGACTTTTGTGAGACTAGCCGCCTCGTTTCTTCGCTTTCTTTTGAGCTAGCAACAGCCTCATCAAATGGAATCACCGGCGGAAAATCTGCTACACTGTCTAAACTCTCAAAAATAGCAAACAGATCATCTCCATCGAAGGCAGTGTCGCCAAATTCAGGATGTACGTCTTCAAGAAAATCAGACAACTCACTCATTTTGAACGAACCTTTCCGTTTTCTCGGATTTTCCAGGGAAAGTGACGGGGGGGAAATGAAGGGCTAAAGGGGAAAGAAGAGAGTCATGAAGTGGAATAATAAGAGGGCGATGATAGCAGCCATGAAAATTGAGAGTAGTATAGTATATGTATTTTATAAGATTGTCGAGATTAAGAAAAGGATGCCAAAAGGAGTAAATATAAGAGGTGATGTGAAAGGTACTAAACTATCACCATCATTGCCATCTTTTTAAGTTTCTTGTATGAAAGCTAAGTTGATTTTTGCCGTCTGTTTCTGGGGATTGATCTAACGGGGATTCAGGGTGCTGCAGGGTAGAAACTGCGCACAGAAAACCAAGATAGCGCATGCAAAAAGCAGCCACCACAGGACTGAAAACTCGAGAACGAAGACGACGAGATGCCCTTGAGAGAGAGAGAGAGAGAGAGAGAGATGGGGAGAGAGTGAGAGAGAGAGGGGTTATATAAGATGAGGATGTCCATGAAAAGCTGTTGAGATTGTATTGAATGTTTTTTTTTGTGTGTGTATTTTAAGGCTTCGTGATCATTCTTGGAGCTTAATATATTATGTCATGAAATTTGAAAAAGGTTCTCCACTCGAGACTATGATTAAATATTAAGACACGATTAAAAAAAAAAGCTTAATATATTAAGACACGATAAAGCTGGGGAGATGAGGATTATCTCCCTTCACTATTTCCACTTCTTTATATCTTGAGATTATGATTAAATATTAAGACACGATTAAGCTTGATTAAATGAGATAAGATTGTGTTTTTTATTAGCATAATTCATTGAATAAAAAAAACTAGAGCAATAGGAAAAATACATGGAAAATTTAGAATGATTTAAACTAAAAAGAAAAAGGATTCTATTTTTAATGAAAAATCTTTTTTATCATTATAAAACATAATTTCATCACCATACTATTAAAGTTTAACCATCACATCATCATTTCTAACCCAAACCCATATAACTCCATGTCTACATCATGCCAACATATTACAACAATAAGTAACTTTCTAGCAATTCACATCACAACATTTCAAATCAGTCCCAAACATTCCTAACATCATTTAATTCATCAAAAACACACAATTTAATCAAGTTTCCACATTTCTCCAAAATCCCTATCATGGCTACCTTCAGGTCCTAAATTTCAAAAAAAAAATGAACTCAATCCTTAACCATGTATCTAACCTAAACTTAACCAATAATTACACACAAAAAAGGGTACGTTTAAAGTAATCGAAAACATCTTGCATGTCCCCCCATGGAATATGATGTGATAATAGAGAACTTGCGATCTACACAACAGGTCTCGAATTCGAGTAAGGAAGTGCACCCATTGTAAGAGTTTAGGGATAATTAGGGTTTTATTCTCTCATCTAAACCCACAAAACACACTTTTCAGAATGAGTTTCCTCACATAAGGAAAAAAAAACATCTTGCCAAAAATTAATTATCTAATTTGTTAAGGCCTACGCAATACATCCCAAGAATTTATCTTGTCTCTTCTAGTTTTGCTACGACACATCTCTCACTAGTTTTTCATGTCCCCAACCTCTCAAACCCTTATTTTTTCACTCAATCCTACCAATCTAGTTGTTTTATTTTAGCAATTACCCCCTCATATTCGCCCTTTTTCACCCAAGCAAGGGGAATCGTTTGACACTATGAGATATACCCACAAGGAGAGGTATGAAAGTTTGAATACGATTTATATATACTAGCAGTCATTATGGAAAAGGAAAAAAAATACATTTTATCGGTATTTTGATGTCTGTATCTTGGTTCCTGAGAGACGTTGGTTGGTTTAAAATGATGCATGATATATGGACAGTCATTTTTTTAATCTGCTACTTGTCAGGTTGCCGAGCTTGGCTTGTCGATTGTATACTGGTTAAGATGGAACCATCCCGGTCATTGAGTAACTCTAAAACTATATTTTCTGGCATCAAAAGGGCCCTCTACATAGTACATGAATTTATTTCTCACGCGTTGTCTTAATATTGATTGCAACACCATTTTTTTTATAATAATAATAATAATAATATTATTAATTATTATTATTATTATTATTATTATTATTATTATTATTATTATTATTATTTGTAAGAGGTTGGAAAGCTTGTTTTGTTTTCTTTGAATTGATATATGAAATGCCTTACAACTTGAGACTTAAGATTCAATCATGCTCATCAAAGATGTTTGAAGTTCGGGGTTTTTTTTTAAAAAAAAATACTTATCGTAACCCTTATATATATATATATATATATATATATATAAAAGGGGGAAATTAGGATAATTTACATAAATTGATGGAACATGCAATGCTATCATAAATTGGCTAATTTATATAAAAATTCAGACAGAATTTTTCCGACAGAATTTAGCTGATAATGTTACCATTGGAACGTTACCGTCGTTATTTTTACTGATATTTACCAAATGATATTACCATCGGTATTTTACCCGACAACTTTTCCAACAGAATAGTGTTATCAGTGGTAAACATGGAGGAAATAATAACGAGATTCAAAAATTTATGATGTACGATAACATGACATTGTTCTCGACAGGAGTATCGATGAAGTTACTAGTGGAATTTGGTAATAAATTGGTCTTTAATATTTTAAAAAAATTGCATTATACCCATTCTTATTATAAATTATTTCAAGAATTGTTGTCCAATCTATCCCCGTAAAAAATAAAAATGGATTAAAACACAGTGACGTTGGCTGGATATGAAGGCATAGGATTTATGTGGTTTAATTACTACATACAATGTACGTAGTAGATTCACTAAATAGGTGAGAAAGCAAGTTTGTCATATCTTTCGAGGAAGAAGAAACGAGAATGTATGGAAGATGATGAATCACAAGAACCATCAAGCCTATTTTATTTATTTATTTATTTCTATGTTTGTGCAGCTATATACATGTTATCTTCATTTGATTGAAAGGACAAACAGTGAAAACGATTTTCCTTAAAATTCAGTGGGCAGAGAAGGCAGTGAAAGCTCTTTTTCAAGAGGGGAATAACTTCTTTTCTGAGGAAATAAATAAATAAATTAAATAACCGTGCATGAATGCCATGGCTTTATTATAAAATTAAAGCCATATATATGTGCTGCAAAGCCAGCCGAAAATCGAAATATATTAAAAAAAAAGACTGCCTTACAAACCCTATATATTCTCTTTTATTTTACAAACAGTCGAGGGAATTTCCAAAATGTATGAAAATCTCTGGTTCACTGTGGCACAGAAAACAATATGTAGTTGTACTTTAACGTGTATTATTATGAGGCTCTGATTGTAGTTATTTTTGGAGAGAAAAATAGAAAATGTATTGAAATAATATTGTTTTTATTTTTTTTGAAAAATTATTTTTGACATCAGCACATCAAAATAATTTAAAAATACAAAAACAATAATTTAAAGTGAAAAACAAAAATAAAAATATTTTCAACTTATTTCATAAGTGTTTTTCTAAAACGCACTCTCAAATACCCTCTTCGACTGCGCAAGCAAAAACCATGCATGCACGCACTTTCTTGGGTTAAATACAAATTATCGTGTTAATTAATTATGAACTAGTTAATTATAACTCATTTAGTCATTATTATAGCTTATCATAACCGATTAGTTAATCATTATAGTATCAAAAATAGTTAAATATATATTATCATTTCTAAAAATGCCTTTTCTTCTCATCAAATTTTCACATCGTACCTTCTTCTCTTTTCTTTTTACCTATTTTTCAAAAAGCAAGAACGGAGTAATATGGAATAATACGTGACATTGACTAGACGACTGCATGTGTTATAAACATATTTAAGAAAATAGGAATTGAATATGATATAGTTTTGAAAAATATAACTTTTAAAGACTGTAAAAAAAGTAAAATAAATATAAGAACTTACAAAGCCGTAGTGAATAGACTACTCATTCATTGTTTAGATTTTAGAAAACCAGCTACATAATTGCACGCGCACAACGTTCACGGGTAGGTCGGATAAAAATATATATGCAGGTAAAATACAGTTTTTAATAAAAAAAAATTAAAACTATATAATGATTTACATGCTGTGATTTAGTTAATCTGATTAGCCGAAGAATAACTAAATCTGGCTACAAAAATCAAAATAATATATTTAAAAAAAATAAATAAATTCAAACAACAATATATTAAATTGACTCGCATCAACTTGGCTTGACTTGTCTAATCCACTACTTAAATCATGAGAATCAAATCCTAATAGCCCTATAAAAAAGAATAAAAAAATATTAAACTCAATTCTCTATCAACTTGATGTTGAAAAATTAAATTTAAAATAGAATTTAACTAAGAAACTAAGTCGACTCGAGTTAACCTATCAAATCTATGTCATGAGATCGAGATAACCTCATAGTAAAGCAAATAAAAATAAATTATAAAATTTAATTCTCAATTAATCCAAAAGCAAAGGAAGAAAAAAATTAAATTAAAGAACACAAAAATAATCATTCAAGTTAATCAGCCAAACTTGTTACTCAAATCACGAAACCAGGATAAGCTCATAAAACGCAAACCTAAAATAAATTATGAAAACATAATTTTCAACCGATCATATATTTAAGAATAGAATTGCAAGAAGAAAAACTTAAATCAAACAATCTAAATTGCAACCCTAAGTCATAAAAAGTTTATGAGATTCAAGTGTGAACCAACTTAATATTAAAAAATTAAATTAAGAAAACAACAAAGAAAAACCTGGAGAGTGGATAGCACCACGGGGGAAAGTTATTTTTAGTGAAATTAACATTACTTGGAAAATTAAAGAAAAAACTTGTAAATAGCTTGACTTCCATGTTATGGAGGCAATGGAAATTACAAAATTCAAACGATCGTTTCAATGAATTTCAAAAAATAAAAATAAAAATGTTTGGCTGGCTGTAGCTTTAATATAAACAGAAACATTTTCTAAACACGACAAAGTGTGAACTTGTAAAAAGAAATAAAAGGAAGAAATAAATGGGAGGGGAAGGTGGTGATGAAGACGAGTACTGAGCAAAAGTCAGCAACTTGTCTGCTAAAAATATTTGATATATTACAAAGATGGAGACTTAGCCTTCAATGCCCAGACACGGCATCTCCGTGCCTACTATGATGATCTGATTTTCTTTATCTATATCCAAAATATATTTAATTTTTTTTATCATTTTTTCTTAAGCACCATGTTCTTGAAAGATTTAATGGCGGGTTTTTACATTTCTTAAGAAAACAATTACATTAGGGTTTTTAATAGAAAGATTTTATGTTTGCGATACCATCGGGTGATACATGATCTATATATTATGATGAAGGTGGGTTTTTTTTAATCATTTTTTCAAGTATTATATTTTTGAAAGATTTATTATCAATAAAAACTTTATGTTGATGATATTATTGGTGATATACTATTTATTATTAAAAGTTATTTTTTCATTGATTTATCAGTAATATTTATTTACTTATGAATTGATTGGTATAAAAATGATCACCAATTTATTTATTTTTGAGAATATTGTGTTAATGTTTTTATTTGTAAGTGATTTCACCGACTAAAAGGTATGTTTGGGAGGGATGATTGAGATTGTTTTTAAAGTGTTTTTCATTCAGAAATGTATCAGAATAATATTTGTTTTTATTTTTAAAAAAATATTTTGAATATTAGCATGTTAAAATAATCTAAAAATTCAAAAAAAATAAATTAAATTAACGATTTTGAAATACATTATCATAACCGGCACTAAATTATCAAGAAATACTCATCGATGATAATTTTCTATAAATAGAAAAAAATCAATCTTATGTTAGTATATAAATAGCTTGCTGAAGTATTAATTAAATTAAATTTGAATGTATAAAAACATTTTTTTAAAAAAAAAGTGTTTCTCTGTGAGTGAGGAGGAGGGGTCACATACGATATGGCAGAGATTGTAGGCGAGGAGTAAATGCAAATTCAGAATTGGATTGCGGTTTCATTTACCATTATTCATGAACTGGTGTCATCACAATCAATTCATTTTCCTTCCGAATGGATACAAACTTTGTCTCTATCCCGTCAATTTTCATCATTTACCATCCTCAACTACCAGAGCGCTCTCTCCCTCCCTCCCTCTCTCTCTCCCTCCCTCCCTCTCTCTCTCTAGTTTCTTGAGTGAGAGTGCAAATGGGATTTTCGTGGGCTGAACCAGAAGATATAAGAAGCGTGAAAATTATGTAACAGTGTGGATTCTTGGTGTTACGTAATCATTCTGCTGATGTTTTTTATGAACACTCACAGACCCAAGGTGGCCTGAGCTTTCCGATGTCAGAGAGATTCTTTTAGGACGCCATTGTTATGACTGAGTTAAAACACGGCATGCCCAGGCAGCTACCTCTGCACATCATTGACCTGATCATGTCATTCATCATGAATCCTGCGCCAAAAGGAGATGCTAGCCATCATCATTCATCAAAAAGCTTCAAGCAAATATTAATTTGATCAAAGAGTCAATCATTAGCTCTTGATTTGAAAATTCTGTACCTCTAGCTGCTACCTAAGCAAATTATTTGATAGAATTGTTATTTTTATAAATTCTCATCAATAAGAAAATCATATATTTAAAGAGGATTTTGTAGCTGCAAATCAGGTGCGGGATAGAAAATGATATATTTAATAAACAATGGTTTTTACCCTTTTTTTCTATGCTCAATTCTCTAGCCACCTACTTGAGGAATATAATTAAATACTTTGTTCTTGGTAAAATCCAAAAGAACGATGTGGAAATAGATTCCTTGTATGGCTGATAATCTGGAATAACTTTCAATTCACCTGTTTCATAAATCTAGCTAGTTGTGCTATTCAATGCTATGAATCCAAGTTTGTTTTTGTTTAAAAATGTAATAAAATAATAATTTTTCTATTTTTAAACAATTATTTTTTGTATTAGTATATTAAAATGATCTGAAAAACATCAAAAAAATAATTTAAATTAAAAAAATTCATAAAAAATTTTAAAATATATTTTTAAAATACAAAAATCAAACAGGAGCTAATTTCTTTTTTCTTATGCAACTAGCTTCTTATCTAATGTAGTTATATAGTTCTATTGGTTTGTGTTTTCCTGTTCCAGTTGCTTCGAGTAATTATTACCTTGTCAATGGCTAGAAGCTTTTGCATTTTCTTTCATAATTGTTTTTAATAAATTCTGACCTTATTTATGAAAAAACATATTCGCTAAAAGACGATTATAATTAATGTATTCATGCCTTGAAAAATAAATGTGCACCTATTGTTGCACTTCCTTCAAAATACAAAAAACTAAACCCTAGGCAACTCATTAAACGCCTTCGAGAGATAAAAAGCAACCAGGAGAAAATGAGGAAGGCAAGATAAAATCAAGAGTTTTAATTAATAAATTATTTATTTATTAAAGAAAGAAGGTTAAGAAAATAGTTGGGAGAAAACACAATGAGCTTAAAGAAAACTAAAATAAGAAAAGATTGAAAACAAGTCCAATGGTAGTATATGAGTTTGGGATTATAGGGTTTGCTCCCATGTGATCTCAAGTTCGAGCCTTGAGGTTGTTAATATGATGATCACTAGATAATTACAAAATCGTTAATTTTAGGACCCGTGAAATTAGTCAAAATCCTTCTGAATCTTTCCACTTGTAAATGCCCGTCATTCAAACAATAGTATGCCTAGTTATACTAGATATTTGGAAATTTTGTTTGAATCATGGTGATATGCATATTTGAGAACAAAATACATAAGGGGGTCTCCTCATTTTTAGAGTTAAAACTTTATTGAAAGTCAATCTCCAACATAAACTCTTTGATATAAAATATTAATATGATTTGAAAAAAGTGAACAAAAAATTATCCTCGAAAAACCTTTATTTCTAAAATTCTCTATAAAAAATGGTTGAAGAAAAGTGTTTCTAGTTGGTTTTTTATACATTGTTATGGGTAGAATCTTTGTAAAAACATTTACTCTTCTACCTAGTTTTCCAGCATACTCCTTCATGTTTTAAGCTTTGTTCATGCACTTTATTTTCCTCTTAATCTAGAGTTTAGGTTTAGTCCTCGCAAAAAGATAATTGAGTATTATTATTTTTGTTCGATGGATCTCATTTAAAAGTTCATCGAAACAAGGTGGTGGCATTGAAATTCTAGAATTGGTGTATAAATTCTATGTATTTTACACTAGAAGTATAAATTCTATGTATATTTAGTATACAAGTTTATATATTTGTTTAGTAAGCATGTCAACTTTTTATAATGACAGTTAAATTACATTTTTATAAATATTACAAAACCATAAACTAAACATATATACTTGTAATCTAAAAGTACTTTGGGTTAGGTTAGGAGGTTTGTGTTCCTAATTATTTCAACCAAAAGCTAGGTTGTATATTCTATACTTTGAATAATGCATTCATCGTTCCTTTAATGTGACGTGATGATAAAGGATTTGTGATTTGTACAACAAATCTCGAGTTCAAGTCAAGATGTGTATTTCTTGTAAAAGTCTAAAACAATTAAAATTTTACTCAATTACTTGGACTCATAAAATATATTTTCATCGTATATATAAAAAAAAAGCATCCATCATCACTCTTCTTTTTCCATTGCACGTAGTGTGTGTGTGAGCTACTTATAGCATAATTATACACACAACTCTTAATCATTTATAGCCTGCCATGTCATGTAACATGTGAATGGGAATGGTAATGTGGGACAAAATTTGAAGACAAAGCTAGGAGAGTTAATAAGGTGGGACCTAGCACAGCTTCATTTACAATTCCACTCTGAAACCACATTTACTAGCACCACGAAATGTTCGAGCAAAACATTACTCCTATGATCATTACAGAACACCCCTTGAAACCGCTCGTCTTCCACGGTGGCGAGGGCGGTGCTCCTCGGAGATTGTGCGGCCGGGTGGCTGTCGGGGGTGGCCGGAATGGGGACCCACCAATAGATTGTATATTTAGATTTCCCTGCCCCATTTTTCTACGTCTTGTCCCCATCCCGGCTAAGAACCGTTGGAGGCAAGACTTTGGTGCAGCTCCCCCTTGCCACCCTCCATTAAATTCAGTTGCTGCTATAATTTAGGAAATCTTCTGGTATCTATCTCAAAAGCTTTTGCAGTAAATGATCGAAAGCAATGGTGTATCCCTGTCTGGTACATGACAGGTGTTAAACTAGGGGTCCTACCTACAAGAAATTAAAATGAAAATTTAAATTAAAATGAATGCTATTTACTGCTACACAGACAAAAAGAAAATGTTAAAATGATTATTGTATTTCTAGCTCATCACTCTTTCTAATTTTAAATTATTTTTACTTTCAATTAATAATAGTAGAATTTTTTTCACACTCGAGGTGCAAAGTCAACCATTGGAATCAAATTTATTGGCAAATTCCTAATATTATTGTTGTTTCAAAATAAGGCAAAACGCCAAAAGAAAAATAGGCATTTAGTAGACTACGAAAGATACAAGGAGAGGAGGCTACCATATATTAAAAATATATATACATATATCATTTGGATCTCCCATCTATCAATTGAAGTTTCCCAATTAACCTCCACTATTATATTTTTTTATTAAAAAAAAACCCTTTTTTTAAGACAAGCATGGAATTATTTTATGATTTCACAGACTACAAAAGTTATAAGATAGGGTTGATTGGGTCGTGTCCAATACACGACTCAATTAATTGGGGGGTACATCATATGTTCTTTGCCCCGAGAAAAAAAAAAGATATGGTATAAAGAAACATGTCATAATTAATGTATGATCCATTAATAAATCTCATTAATGTTGCTATGTATGACCACTTTTCTTGGTTTTGATAAATTTATTTTTATTTTCAAGATTAATGAACCATCAACCATGTAATAACAATTTAAACGGGATATCATGTCTCAAGAGACTATGGTAGCCACTTATATTTGTGAGTGTGATTGAAATTGTTTTTTAAATTTTTATTTTATTCAAAAAATATAAAAATGATATTTTATTGTTATTTTTTGATATATCAAATGATGTTATTTTATTTTAAAAAAAAATGATTTCTGATAACATCACATAATAATAATCTAAAACCACCAAAATCATTTAATTTAAATAAAAAATAAAAATAATTTTATTTAATTTCTTTAAAATCACTTCTGAAAATCGTCAGATTCTTTTATTAAAATGGGGCGAAGTTTTTTAGCCTGCCCACCTGCCCGATGTCTCTCTCTAGTTGTTTTTTAACGGTTGATTTATTAAAATGGGCCATAAGTTGTTGAGCCTGTACCTATTCCCTCCGTCTGAAACATGGAACATGCCCTGTTACACATTGATTGGCTATTAATCAGATGTGTAATGAAGATGCCCCCATAGTTTGCCGCCAGTAGAAAACAAAATTCTGAGCTTGAAAAACTCTTTCAAGAAAATGACAAATGAATATAAAGGTGGTTGGCGGAATGCATTTGTGATTGTTCGTGCGTAGGCCCACACCATACTGCAGGAATGTCTGGAACATACGGGACCTTAATTGCTCAAAAGCACAAGGATTTATGTTTTCTCCTCATTTTAGTGCCTATCAACGAAAATTCTTACAAGGAGCTGGCATTGGTGTTGCAATCTAAGGAAATTACAGCAATCACCATTTGTTAAATACCTGTGGTAATGGTGATAATAATGATTATTTAAGGTTTATATAGCATTTTCATGCTCCTTTCAATGAGGGTAAGTTGTAAAGATGAGGAGGTTGAATTCCTGGTATCAATTTCCTCTAAAAGAAAAACAACCATTGTTTGTGCATTAAAAAAAAAAAGAGTTCAAAACAAATACAAATAAAATCATGCAATTTTTCCTATGCAGATTGCAGAGAAGCTAATAGTGATGAGACAATATGCAACGATCCTGTGACTACGATAACACTGGAATGGTTACTTGCTCTTCTTCCAAGAGTCTCATTTGCAGCCCTTATGGCAACTTCCGGTGATTTCTCAGTAACTAATATGATTTTGTTTTCCTCTAACGAATCTCGGTTCTTCTCCGTCCCATCATGAAGAGTATCGATGCCCAATTCTTCAGAAGCTTGAATCCAGTAATCTCTTAACAAGGAAGCTGAAGTTGTTCGAGATTTTGCCCCAGCAATGTCGGCTTCTGTAAGGAAGACAGCCTCTAATTGCAAACCTGGAAAAGTGCGAGAAAATCCTGGTTAGACCTTCGAAAGAATTTCATGCTTGCACGTTTTCACGAGCATTGCTCGACTAAACATGTACTAAGACCTGTTATCCGAAATAGAGAATCTAAGATAGCAGACAAATAGTTCTTTTCACATTTGTTGTGTGTAAAAAAAAGAAGAAAAAAGTGGCTGTCATGTTAGTTTCATTATATATGATGACTTGTCATTAAAGGAAACCTGTAGCAACATCAAGAACCTCAACTAGAATTCTATCCAGAATATTTCAAGATTTAGTAACTCCACAAATCCCTAAGTTCTCTGCATTCTAAGAGCACGTTCTCATTTCTCTCATGTTGTCCACCTCCACACTGATCATAGACAGCAGGTACAAAAGAAGCTCAAAATACAAAGGAGATGATACCTGAAAAAAATTCTCTCGCAAAAGCTAAATGGTCTTTGTCACTTGCCATTGCAACTACAAGAGCCACTCGTGCATCTGGAAATGCCATCCGTACTGTGTCCACCAAAGCTTTAGCAGAGTCTTTAGTGTGAGCTGAAAGAGTATTTACAATTGCAATTAACAGAAGAGTAGGCCTCTGTAGAGAAATAACTCCTTGAAGCATGCTCAACCAGCAAAATGAAAAATGGACCAAAAAACAATATGTAGAAGGAAAATAGGAGTAATTACCAATCTGGAACATCACAAGTATAAAACAAAATGCAGCATAAAGCAATAACAAGTATTGAAAGCTGTTTAACATGATAATTAACCTCCATCAAGCAGAATTGTTGCTCCAGGTAGTCCTAGCACCTCAGCTTCTTTGGATGATAGAAATTGACTTCTTCCAAGCAAGAATGTATTCTCCAAACCAGCCCTAATAGATTTGTCTGAAATTCGACATCCTGAAACACATTAATGGAAATAATGACTTGTAGTAGTTGTACTAGTGAATAGAAAATTTGACTTAACAAACACCAACCAATCAGTTAGAGCTGGCACATCTAATAGAGGGATAAGGTATGAATCGGTGAAATGGGGAAGGGTAGCAAACAGACACGCGACAAAAAAAAGTGGTAAGCATATTCCACATTACAACAAACTCGTTGTCTAGTCCTCGACATGATTCTACAGCCACCGAACAAAAACTTTTACGCCTAGTTCAATATTGTTTAGCACTAAAACCAAACAGAGCAAGCAAAAAAACACAGGTGACCTTGATCACGAAGGCAGAGCGCCACGCATGCTGCAGTTGAAGCATTGTGAAGTTGGTGCCTTCCAAGCATGCGCAGCTTTACATCTGATAACTCAATAAACTGCATTGGTTTACAAGTTCATAGCAATTAATAACAGAAATAATATCCAATTTAAGCAGAAAACTAATTTGTAGAATGTGAGACTCAAAAATCTGATTTGCTATGATTAAAGGTAAGTAGAAAGGTTCAAACTAAGCAGAGACTAATGCCTCATAGGAATACCAGTGGAAAATCCCTCTCAACTTGTATCATTATATCGCTCAATTGGCAAGGTCTACCATCAAGTATGATGAGGCCTTTAATGGAAGTTCTGATTCCAGCATCAGATGCTGACACCACAGGAGAACACATCACTGAAGCTTTATCACGAAGTATACAATCAACATGTGGAAGAAAAGGACCACCTAGAACCACCTGAGAATTTAAATTACTTGAAAATGTGAATGATGGAAAAACATTAATGTATTTGGAAACAATTGGATGGTTACATCATTAGGTGGGAAAAACTGCAGGACACGACATCAATTCAGCGCAACTACTCTTTCCAGATGTAAGAAAAAACAGCTAAATTCTAGTTGTGCTAACATGCCTGTACTACTCCATTCACTTTAATACCATGTGATGTGATTGTTTTGTGCATATGTTTGGATGGGTGGGCAGCTAGCTTCAAGGATAACTTCTCCTCAGGGCAGTTGTTGTGTGATAGGATACCATTTCTTGTTTCTTTGTCAAGTAATGCCTGTGGGGTTTTTAGGGATGTTTCTCATATTGATATCCAGAGGGCCTGGGGCACTCATTTATCTCGAGTGTTGATTCTTTTTCTATTTTATTTGGAGGATATCTTATTCATCCATTCTATGTTCTCTAATAATACTTTCTTCTTCAATCCAAAAGAAAAAAAAAGAATAGAGTGATAGATGGGGTTTGAATTATTTCTTCTCACCAGTTTTCACTAATTAAATCTTCACCACAAAAACTAACTAAAGAAGTACATGGAAAACATTTAGCTGTGGAAAAAATTATAATACCACAAAGAAAGGTGAATAAAGCCAGCTCCAAGGAAGTATCAATCTCATTTGCACAGCATAAAAAATGGTTAACAATCCACCTCAAGGGCAGCAATGGCTGCTATTTTCCAATCAAGTTTTAGTAACATCAATCCACACAGGACATACTGTGTGACTAAATCAAGGCCTTATGAAATACAGACACAGACTCACAGATATTGCAGATAAGGGTAACTTTGGCGGTGAAAGAAAAGATAGAATCCAGTGGAAATACAGAGTAGATGGCTTCAGTTATTTTTTAAGAATGTACTTCATATAAGCATGAGAGGAGAAAACAAATAGAAAAAAATAGTTAAAGGAGAATCACCTAACTGGGCGACCATGCTTAATGATTCCTGACTTTGCCACAGCAATGCTTTCCAAAGAACCACCAAGTGCTGCCAAGTGTTCCTCGCCAATTGTTGTTATAACAGAAGCAGCAAGTTCAGAACTACAAAGGATATTCGTTGCATCTCTTGCACCCCCTAGACCAGCCTGTTAAATTGAAAGTTAGATAAATAAACTATTTTTAGTATAGCCATAATTTAGTTTTTCTATGAGAAGAAACAAGACAACTAGTTACTAGCTCAAAATGCATGAAATAGAAAACATCATATATGCAGATATTTAGCACATGAAAAGCAAATATCAAAATGCCAAACATTAACAAAAAAATATGCATACAATTTTTTGGAGCAAAACAACAAGTAAAGACTGGAAGGATAAAAATGAAATAACCTCAATGACTGCAATGTCAACTTTCTCTTCTGCCATCAAGGTGAGTGCTGTAGCAGTGAGGACCTGAAAAGTTTTCATTGCTGAGTGCCAAAAATGGGAAACAATAATTTAGAGAGAAAGGTTACAAGCATACAGAAGGCAAGGATTAATATGCAGAGATTTCATGAAAAATACGGTAACATTGAAATCAACGATGGAAAGAATAATGAATAAGCAAGGTCCACATGCATCCAGGGCAATTACCACCCAAGATTTGATCAATGTTGCAAGATCAAATTTCAAATACTAAACTTTAAACCGAGAGGAATAACTACAATTCTGACAACCAACCTACAAAATATAACTTTAATCGTTGAAAAAAAATCATTAATTAAGAAACGAAACAAGGTTACACGAAGCATAAAAAAAGTATCCTCGGTAAGAGACTAGAAAGGCAAGGAAATCAAAAGAGAAGGGCCTTCCAAATAAAAAATTCTATAGTCAACTCAATACCTCAAAATGCGTCAGAGACCCATTTTCTAATTGAATCGCCTCATCAAGTTTTGGTTTGATCATATGAAACAGTTTGTTCAAAGTCTTTGTTGACACTGGATTGCCTGATTGTCCTAATGAAATCCTTTCCCTTATACTCATCATATGTGGACTGCTCAAAAAAACACAGAAAACCTCCATCAAAAACAAAATGATCGTTGAAAGTCTAAAACAAACAATAACCAGTACATGATTGGTTGTGATTTTTAAACATGATCACCAAATCATAAAATAAGTCACAAGCATACCTAGTATAACAACCAACAGAATACCCTTCTTCCCTCAAAATATTTGACAGAAATGCAGCTGTGGATCCTTTCCCTTTTGTCCCAGCAACATGCACTGCCTGTAAATAATCCAGTTTCGCACTAATCACGCTCAATACGATATCTTAATAGCAAACACAGATAAGAAAAACAATCATTTAATCAAGTTCCATGCTAAGCGCATTCAATGCCTAAGAAAAAACAACGACTTGACTAACAACATTAAAAGAAAGAAACCCAGAAAGAAAAAAGATGAAAGCCTGGACCTTGAATTTGGATTGTGGGTTACCAAGCCGATCCATGAGCCTCCGCATCCGACCCAGATCGAGTCCATCATCTGAATCAGTGCCAGCATCCTTAGGCACACCTAATTTCTCATAGTTTTTAAGAGAATCCAAGTAATCAATGAACTCTTTTGGCTCTGGTTCCTCTGTGTATTTAGAAAAGTAGAATCTTGTAATCGTGAGAGAATGGATTACGGGCTTTTTTGGATGGTTTCGTTTTGTGGTTCGGTTGAGAAGTGGCCAAAATCTCATCTTTTAGGTTTCACGGGAAAATTTGAGGGGGAGTGGAGTGAACTGAAAGTAGAAAAGAAAGGGATAGTTTTATAATGTTAGAAGAATTTTATGTGTTCCTTGAAAAAAAGAAGGTGATGCAGCAGCAAGCAGCACAAAAAAGATAGAAAGATATGATAACATGCAATTCTACTGATATTACATGAAAATTCTAATTTAGTATTTTATTATTTAATATTTTATATTCAGTTGTTTTTCTTTTTAAAAGAGTTTATAATTTTTTAAATAAACTAACATGAACAAATTAGGATAAAACTAACAATAAAAAAAGTTATAAGAATTATAAACAAAGCTGGAGGATAAAAAGAATCTACACTAAATAGAAAAAAAAAAAAACTAAATCAATTAGAAAAATATAAAAAAAATCAAATAGTAACTTATAAGCATTATTGAACCCTATAAAAGATATAACTTTTGAAATCTCCCTGTAAAATTTCAATCTCATTAACAATTATATTGAAAACAATTTTCAATAACATAAAGTTGCATGTTTAAAATATAAAATATTGTATAGGGAAAGATTGAGGTTTGGTAGGGTCCAATAAAAACTAAAATAAAATTCTTTTATAGATCCGATCTCATAAAACTTTTTTTCAATATATATATTAAAACATCATAAAAATTTATGCATAATTGATGATTATCAACTAGGAGAATTCTAGAAAAACTTTTTTTTCAAGTTATTTAAAGGCATCAATCAAAATACCTTATACCATATACAAATCATAGGTTTGAAGAGAAGGGAAAAAAAATGAAGGGAAAATGGTTGGGGGTGTTGTTACAGCCTCACATAAACAAATATATATATATATATATATATATATATAGAACTCATAATCAGCCATAAAGACAAGACAAGACAGAATAGATAAAAGAAGATGAAGAGGAGACGACAGGAAAATATGATAAAGACAAAAAGATCATAACATTTTATTACGAGAAATCAGATTAAATCATCACAGTACAACCACAAAGAAGGAGCAAAGCTCGAAGATACAGCAGCAAATTATTAACATCATCATATCATAAGGAAGACAAATCCACCTGCAAGATAAACATATATACATCATAAAGCAGCTGCAAGATAAACATATATATATATATTGGCCAATATGCTATACTTACATACATAGCCGCTGCCGTGTATGTGCGGGTGTTTCATCAGACTTCTTCCGCTTCCCTGCGGGGAGCCTCGTTAACTTTCACGTCACAATTCATGGAGCATCCACCGAGCCTAAGGATCAGATAAATTATGGCAAGAATAAGCACAAGGATGACACCAGCAGCGGAGTCTGGCGCAAATGGCGGTGTGGTTTCCATATCTGAATTAATTAGAAAGGAATGAGGAATGATTAGTGAATTGGTAACGCTGGAAGAAGTAAGATTGAGGTATGTGCTTTCGTCCGGGGGGTTGTTTTAAGGGGGTGATAGCGCTTTTGTTCCTGAGGCTTGTGTTTTAGCGGGTTGTAACGCTGAAACACGAACCTGGTGTTTTCAGGGGGGGGGGCGATTTGTCAAACCTGTATTGTGTACATACGCGCTAAAAAACAAATTTCAAGAGGGAGTTAATGAATGAAAACAAAGTCTTGGAATACGAGAAGTTGAAGTTTGGAAGGAAAAGTATTAAGGAACTGGAGTTGTATGCTCTGAAGCTGAATGGCGGCGTGGTACTGAATAAAAAGAAATGTTTTCTTGAAAACCAAATCATTTTTTTTTACTTTTTCCATCGATCAACTACTATAATAATAAACAAACACATGAAATTTTAAAAAATTATTTGTCATGAAACAAACAAACGAAATCTTAATTACATGTGTGTGATCTAGCTATCTCTTTCTTATTACTTAAACATGACAAGGCTAGCCCAATCATATTTGAATATAACAAATAAATAATTCAATTTTAGCGAGCTAGTGTTGGATGATAAAAACAAAAACTTAAATAATAGACCGGGAGTAAAAATACCACAATACCCCCAGTTCTAGGTTTTTGTTGTCTTTTTTAGAGGTTATTGTAGTAATTTTACTGTGCATGATTTTGTGAAAAATCAAAAACACCTTCAAATGTTCCACGTCCTTTTCTCAGCACCCAGAGATAAATAGTAGTTTTATTGTGCAAAGAAATCAGAAATATCATCCATATCTCCTGGAAATGTCAAAAATAACCTTGGTCCCAGGGTTAAATTTTTTGGCCCTGGGGTAAAATAATAATTTTACTGCCACAATTCACATTGATTTGTGTCTATGTGAACAGTAAAATTCACTACAGTAAAAAGTTCATGCCTTTTATTTTATAGTTAACTAGCCATTGCCCCCGCGTCTCGTCGCGGTCAGAACTATATTTTTTTCAATGCAAAAAAAATTAATTATGTGATATTTTTTATTATAATATAAATTTGGGCAAAATAATAAATCTGTTCAGAAATCCTGTGAAGTGCAAGTGTTCTATAAAATATATGAATTTTAAGTGGATATAAATATATTTGTTTAGTAGATTTCAACGAAATAACCAATATAAAATTATCATTGTCATTAAAAAAATAAAAAGATTCGGATATCTAAATTATTGAATACATTGTATTAAGATTAGTTCATTTTATAATTCAATTTAAATTAAACAGAACAAACAAAATATAAATTATGAAAACACCTGCAATAATCAAATAAAAAAAATAAGTAGTTATTTTTTATCTCCAAAATGAAAAAACATAAATTGAAAATCCATCCCTACATTATTGTCATTATCATTACTATAACAGTTAAAATTATTATCTACATTAATACCCAAATAGTTAAAATCATTAAATTGCCCCGAAGAATTAAAAAAACAAAATATTTTTACAAAAAAACAATAAAAAAATAATCACTAAATTTATCATTTTTATTGCGCAAACAATAAAATTATAAAATCATTAGATCCGAAAAACATATAAAAATAACAAAAAACACATAAAAAAGAACAAAGGAAAAAAGAGAGCAATATTAATATTAAAATAATCACCAACATAAATTAAAACTTCATAACTGAACCAAATAAACATAAAATCCTAATAAAAAATAAAATTAAAAAAATTAAAAAAAAAAAAAAAAACTAAAAGTATAAATGAATAAATATAGACAAAAAATAAACATTGTCCAAGAAGGACCGAAAAAACCAAAGAAATCAATACTAAAAAAAAATTAAAAGAATAAGTGCCAAATGAAAAACAAAATATATAATTAATTCCAATTAAATGACAAAATTGCAACAAATAAAAATCTTGGGACCGAAAAACAATAAAGGGATATTTAAAAACAAAATGCAGTGTAACGAATATAAATTAAAATTTTAGAACATAAATGAATAAAAATAAAATCCCAACAAAAAAATAAAACAACAAAAATAAAAACTAAAAACTAAAAGCACAAATGCATAAATACGGACAAAATATAAACAATATCCAATAAGGACAAAAAAACCAAAGGAAGTAATACCACAAAAAATTAAAAAGAATAAGTGTCAAAATGAAAAAAAAATAATTAATTCCAACTGAATGATAAAAAGAAAACAAATCAAAACTTTGCAACCGAAAAACAATAAAGAGATTTTAAAAAATTAATACTGTGTAATTGTTTAACAAATTAAAAGAATAAAGACCAAAATGAATAGTAGCATATATGACCAATTTGAATTGGAGGACAAAATTATAACAAATTAAAACTTGCATACCAGAATTATTAAAGGAACATAAACAAATAAAAAATCAAAAGATTAAGGACAGAAATGAAACATACCATATATAATCAATTTCAATTGAAGGGCATAATTGAAAATAATCAAAATTTTCATTGAAAAAATCTGTAAGAAAAACAAAATCAAAATATAAGGGACTGAAATGAAACAACAAGAAATATGAAGGACTGTACTGTACTTTCTGGCAGCAAGAGAGAGATAAGGGGGAAAGAAAAATCATCCACCAGCGATTCCACGACCACATTATGTCACTCGCCGCACCTAGAGGTAGAGGACATGACGGTGCACCAGGTGAGATGGCAGATGAGCAGTTTTCAAGGCACACGGACCACGCATGCGCTGCCTGACTGGAGTGTGCGCATGAAACACTAGTGGCGTGTCCGTACGACGCGTCTGCAGTGTTTCAGAAAAAAAAATTAGTAAAAAATAATAAATTACCTATATACCCCTGGACCTAGCGATATCTACAAAAAACAGGAAGGTGAAAGTACTGCAATACCCCCAGTTCCAACCGTTCTTTTTTTGTCTTTTTCGGGGGTTATTTTCATAGTTTTAATGTGCATAATTTTGTGAAAAAAAGAAAAACCTCCAACTGTTCCGTGTCATATCCTCAACACTTAGGGGTAAAATAGTAGTTTTATTATGCAAAGAATTCAAAAATATCATCCATATCCCCTGAAAGTCAAAAATGACCCCTGGTCTTGGGGGTTAAATTTTTCAGACATGGGGGTAAAATGATAAGTTTACTGTCACAATCCTGTCATGTGAGAATAATAAGGGTTTAAGCCTAGCGGGGGAAGGGACTTGTTTCTTTCCTTTGCGCGCAGGTTCGACTCTCTCTATGCACGCCAGTCACCCCCACGGTGTCTTACCTGCCTCCTAGGTTTGCAAGGTGTTCAGTGGATCCGGGGATTAGTTGTGGTGACTGTAAGCTGGTCCGGACACCTCGGTTATTAAAAAAACAATACACATGTAACTCACGTTAAAGAATAATATAAATTATATATTGGAGTCTCATCTAACAGTTTAAGCTTTTAATTAAGATAGTTCTTTAACATGGTATTAGAGCCTTGTTATCTGTCACGGGTTCGAATATCACCACCATCATTTTATTTGATAAAAAATCAAACACAAGGTAGTATGAGTTTTGGCAAATTTCAAGCCCAAAGAGCTTTCACTTGAGAGATGTATTAGATAATAATATAAATTATATATTGAAACCTCACATAACAGCTTAATTTTTTAAATAAAATAATTTATTTATCCGAGACTATCTTTATGGTTTCCAATGCCAAAACCCATCACACAAAAATATTTCTTTTTGATATTTTGCCGCCTCCATTAAAATCCCCTGTCTCACTTACCCTCCATTAATCTCTCTCCATGTGTCTGCAACTCTAAAGGGTTCTCATTCTTAGCACACAAATGAACAAAAAACCAAACCAAGTTTTAGCTAATGAACACCATGCATTGCCAAACCACCAAACTTAAACTGAATTGTCTTGTCTATATATTAGCACCTGCAAAACATAAAAAGATCAATCTTTGCCTTTCTATTGTGCTTATCAATTTTATTTCTTGCTTTACATATATAATCAAAATTGATGTAATCTGATTTAGGATTCTCCGATTAATAAATAAGTATATTTATATAAAAAAAATAGAATAATAATATTTTTTAAGAGAAAAATACTTTAAAAATAGTTTATGAGGTATTTATAATATCTTAACCCTATTATTTTTAACCTCATCATTTTGCTCGAGCTGAAGAATTATTTTGTTCTTGTAAATTAATTTTGTATCACTAGTTATGTTTTACTTAGCATATTGAAGATACCACAATCATACATCTATCCTCGACTAATTTTATTTAGCTGCAATGAAGGATTTTAATGCATTTAATTATGCCCGTAGAATATAGACTATTTACTAAATTTATTTGTCTAGCAATAAATTTTTTAAAATTTATGTAAAAAATAAATAGGTGGAGATATGATATTAAATTCGAGTATTGTATTTAAATGATGAGATATTTGAACCTGATAATATCTTAGATCCACTAATTGTGAACTGAGTGCATCAACCATGCTTGACGCGCTGGGGCGTGTTTGGGAGTACATGCAAGCCCAACATGCATGGGAATTGACAAAATTTATACTCGTATGCTTTTTTTTCTTAATATGGTATTTGTAGACAAATATATATACAAAAACTTGCTCCATCGTATAAAAAAAACTCAATTATATCAAGTGGGTTTCATTTTGGGGCTCTTCTAGCATGAATAGTTTTATTATTAGATTTTATTGATATACAAATATTTTGGTTTTGGTAATTATTCCAAAAACTTTTGGCTTTGTTTTATATTATATTTTAAAGGTATTTAAAAAAAATTATATTTTTAGATCATTTACTGTTAAATATAATTTTAAAAAAAATATATTATTTTTATATATTTTATACAAAAAATACTTTAAAAAATAATAACTATAAAGAACACGCGGTCCATCTGTAAACGGTCCATAAATATGTTTCACTATCCGAACTTAAAAGAAGTTCTAAAACGATAAACGGTCCCATCTGTCCAAACAATGACCACGTGCCCGCACGAGTATTTTATCCGTAGACGTTTTAGGAAATAGTATTTTGACTTGTGTAATGTACACGTGGATTCCTTAACGTCACCGACCTGCTCAGTTATCATTTTTTGTCATGTCTTGCCCTACACATTTCCACTTTCTAAACATCTATGAAAGCAAGAAGAACCCTAGAGGTAGATAGATGGAACCTTCCAAGACTCAACCTTTCTAATTATTAACAACCAGTTTTTATGGTAAGTTAATTTTATTTTTCCTGGGGTCTTCTTTAAATTCTTTTGTTGTTTGGTTTTTGTTAATAAAGATTGTTCCTTTTTTAAAAATCTCATTCATTGTTGTTACTTGGAGGGCGTGTTCGATAATTTTGAATGCAGGGTTATTTGAAATGGGCTCATTGAGATAATTGGTAAAGCTGCAATCTTGTATCTGATTTTTGAGTGTTGGATTCTTGTTTTCAGACATGGAGGTGAGTACAGAGGAAGTGGAAATTAAAGTCTTGAAGAGTTGTAAGTGCGGTGAATTCGAGAAGAGGATAGTGGAATTAGAATGGGAGATTCAAAAGAAAAGCATTGAGTATCATGAACTCGAAGCTAAGTTTAAGGAACTTGGAGAGAGAAAAAATGGTCTTGCAAATGAAGTAAACGATTCGAGGGCAAATATTGATGAAGTTAAAGAGGTGGATGGAGTGGTTGATTTGACGGCGGAGGAAGAGGAAGATAAGATGATGCAGTTAATGATTGAAAACAAAGTTTTGGAATTCGAGAAGCAAAACGCTGCAAGAGAAGTTGAAGTTTGGAAGGAAAAGTATAAGGAACTGGAGTTGTATGCTTTGAAGCTGAATGGCTGCGTGGTAGGTGAAGATGGTGCTGACGCTACTTGCAATACTCCAGGTAAAGGCTTTTATACATTGACATTGTTGATTTGAACATCGAATGTATTTTTTCTCTAGGCTGATGGAATCATTATGCTAGATTCTCTTGTTGGTGAATTTATACATCTTTGATAAAATCCCAGATCTTTTGAGTCTTTTATTTCTTAGGTATATTTGGCTATGTCGTGGAGGAATTAACTTTTGATCGTATATGCAATTTGGCTGTGTTTTTAACCTTCCCATGAGAGTTTCTGAAAGGGCATAGTCCCATTTCCATTGTAAGAATTGTTTATGCCAAAGGACGAGACTGTGTTTCTGCAGATCAATTTCTTAGGTTTATTATAGAATTCTTGATTCAGTTTCAATTTTATTCTGTTACTCCCAAAGGTTATATCAACTTATTTCTTAGAGTGAAGTTTTTCATTTGCATACAAGAATACAGCCTCTCTTTTCTGGAAAAAGAAAAAAAATAATGCTATTCTGTTACATAGGAAAAGCTGCTTTATTTATTTGTTTGTTCATTTATTTATTTCCTTGTTTTGAAAGTTTTCACTGAACTTTTTTTTTGTTGAAGTAGGCACACCTCTCAATGACATTATGCAGAACCACACTGTTTGTGGAAAGCCAAGTGTCTATTTAGACTCTGAAGGGAAACATGGTCGGCAAGTTAGAAAAGATTTTATCATTTGAAGAAGAAAGAAGCCCAAGAAAAAAGATAGCCCCATCAACCCCAGGTTATTTTCGTTGTGCTGCTCCAAATGTTATCAACGTTGGTGACAGTGATGATGAATTTGATACCAACGGTATCCAAACATTTAATCCTGATGGTCAGGGAGATGGAAAGGTTTCCATTTCAATGGATCATCCATTAGAGAGAACTCTAGGTAGTAAAAATCAAAAGATTTCAGATATCAGTTTAAAGGGGGCAGTTTGCGACCAGATTCACAAAGAATATGTGGATGCTGTCTATGATAATGTTCCGCATACTTCGACTCCCAAAAGAAAAAGACCTGCTAACGTTATTGCCAGTGATACTGAGAGTGATGAAGATGACAATGCTCCGATATCTAAACTAAAGAGGTTGCATCTTCAGGAATCAGTTCCACATGTGGTAAGGTTTGGATAGTGTGACTCCCAAGAGTGAGGATGTTAAAGGTCCTGTAACTCGTTCAAGGCAGCGTTTAGCAACATTGAGGAAAAAGTGAAGGAAAAGTTAAGGCACGCATCTCTTCAAGTAACACCTCTGAAACCAACTACCATCGAGGAATTCCTACAAAAGATGACGTTGAAGATAGTGAATCTGATGATGCTGGGTCAGAAAGTGAAGGTGGGAGCTTGGATGGATTTATTGTTAGTGATGACACCTATGTATCCGATGTCGATGATGCTTCAAGTGAGTCAGAAGAGAAATCAAACGATGGCAATGATGCTTTTCGTCTTTCAGATGATGGATCGGATGACGACACTGACTTTGGGATGATTTTGTCTAGATTACACAGGAGCAAGGATCATAAGTTCAAGTGGGAGTTTGAGGGAGATATGCTTGCAGACTTTGGTAAAGATCCTGAACTGTGTATGAAAGCTGTGTGTGCTCTTTATCGGCAGCAAACTGCCGAGGAAAAACGTAACAAGGAAACATTGCATTACAACGGTCGGGGATTTAGCAAATTTGATGCTCCCAGGTACAAATTTAGATTCTTCAATTTGTTTTTTCTGTTGTCCAACAGCAGTTTAATTACTCACTTATAAAAGTCTTTCCACTTGATTTATATACAATCCCATGCACATATCAAGTCATAGCATCTTCTTCAATATATCATTCATTCTGCAAGATTTCTTATTCATTGACTATTTAAAGTTTTTCCCCTGTGCCTTTTCCTTCTCCCTTTGGTCTCAATGAGCTACTAAAAATTCAATACACCTTATAGATATAAGCCCTCAGACTCTATGTTTCCTTAGGATGCATTAGTGAAAGTTGCTTGAAATTTTGATCATTCTGCTAATCCTGCTGAGAAATCTTATAGGGGCAGTAAGTTGGCTGAGTTTCTCATTGATGGAGATCCCTCTGGTGATCTAAAGAAATCTGTCCTGGAGCTGCAAGCGTACAACTCGAAAGGTGTTAAACTGTGCCGAAAACTTGCTACTCACTACTCTAAACAACTATTTCAGATCTACAAGAACAAAGAGGATCCTCTTTTCCTCCCTCACGACCAGGCGAGTCAATGAAACAGGTAGAAACAGAGCTCACATGGATAATATGTCTAGAATGGTAAGAGTGGTATTTTGGTGTTACCCCATCCTCTGCTAGCTGGTTAATCCTTTTGGTTTTTGTGAAGTGTATATATAACTTGTAAGCATGAATAGATTCTGTCACCGTGCCTCTATAGGTTTGCGTGTGTTAGCGGAACATCCACTCCTTCCATCTTTTGCTAATTTATGTTCATATTTAGTCCTAATTAATTAGGTTTGAGGCTCCAGACTTGTATAGGAGAAAGTATTTGGGTATCATCTTGTTGCATTACTCATCTGTGTTTTTATTTCTCCATTAACTTTCATTTCTCTTTGATGATATGCTATGATACGAGTGTTATTCAGTTCTGTTGTTGATGGAGTTTCCAAATGTTTGGTGGGGATGATGGCGAACTGTCTTCTCTTTCAAACATCTCTTGAATCATTTCACGCAGGCCACTTTTTATGGATATACAAATATTTTGGTTTCGGTAATTATTCCAAAAACTTAATATTAAATATGTCTCTCCATCCGAACTTAACCATAGAAGAAGAAAAAAAACCTGATGAAGCGATCGACGAGACAAGACAGAAACTTTTTTAATTAAGCTGAAAACACTTTTTTTTCCCTTTAATTTTAATTTTACTAATTAGAAAAGACAATAATCAGACGTAGGAACTTTGCAAGAAACAAGGTTTTTGTAATTAAACTGAAAAATAATTGTTTATTGGGGCTATTGAACTGGCATCAGAGACCGGATTGAATAATACCGTACAAATGATTATATTTTGTATTTTATTTAATTCTGCAAGTGGACTGCCTTTTTTTATGGTCGAGTTTCAACTGAGGTTCCAAAATTGCCGATGACCTTAATTTTGCCCATGAATGAGGAACCATCACAGCAACTCCCATGTAAAATAAAATAAAATCATTTAAAAAAAAGAAATGAATTTCTAATTATTTTTGTAGCTTGAACTAAGAATTTGATTGGAGGAACTCGAACACGCAATCATTTAATAAAGCTGAAAATACTTTTTTTTTCCCTTTAATCTTAATTCTAGTAATTAGAAAAGACAATAATCAGATGTCGGAGTAACAAACATTTTGTACCCGAAAAGAAATCAAATGAACGCAGCAGTCAAGAAGAAATCAAAAATTATTTTCTATTTTAAATTAAAAAATTTTTGGTGTTTTTAGATAATTTTCATGTGTTGATATGAAAAATAATTTTTAAAAAATAAAAAATATATTATTTTAATACATTTTAAAATAAAAAAGAAGAAAAAACCTAACAATCACACAAACCATTAACAGCAGAAAAAGAAGAAAAAAACCTGATGAAGCGATCTATGAGACAAGACAGAATAGATAAAAGAAGATGAGAAGAGACGAGAGGAACATATCATAAAGACAGAAGATCATAACATTGTTAAACATCACAGTACAACCACAAAGAAGAAGAAAAGCTCGAAGATACAGAAGCAAATTATTAACATGATCATATCATAAAGAAGACCAATCCACCTGCAAGATAAACATATATACGTACATCATAAAGCAGCTGCAAGATAAACACATATATATATATTGGCCAATATCCCTACTTACATAGCAGCTGCCGTGTATGTGCGTGTGTTTCATCAAACTTCTCCCGCTCCGCTGCCTGGAGCCTCGTTACCATTCACCTTGCAAGTCATAGAGCATCCACCACGCCTAAGGATCTCATAGATTATGGCCAGAATAATGACAAGGATTACACCAGCAACTCCTCCTACTTCTTTAGCACCGGCGGAGCTGTTTCCTGCGGCGGAGTCTGGGGCAAGTGGCGGAGTGGTTTCCATGAGTTAGAAAGGAACGAGGAATGAATCAGTAATGCAGGCTGTAATGCTGGAACTGTATGGAATATGGATCTACAAAAAAGATTTATGGAACTGTATGGAATATGGATCTACAAAAAGATTTATGGAACTGTATGGAATATGTATCTACTGTAGTACTTTTCCTCAGCTGTCGCGTCTACTTTGGCCCCATTGATCTATGTGTAAATGAATTTTTCAAATTTTCCACACATACTTTTTTTAATGAATGTATACAAACCACTAAAATCATGTCCCATAAAATAACTATTTATAAAAATCAAATCAATAATATAATTTTTAAATAGCATAATTATAATATTTTTATATATTTGAACTCCAATAATAAAAAAATTATTTAGAAAAGAAACCTTCATAATAAAATTATGAACCACAGCTAAAAGTGTTTTTCATGAAACTATTTTTTTAAACCTCAACCGCAACATCAAACACACCTTTCAATTTCTAACTCCACCCTTAAACACATGGATGTAATAAAACTTAATTATTTTTTCCCTTTGCAAATCTAAGTATTTTTGGAGCTATAAGGAGTTAAGATCAAGTCTATTTCTATTCAAGTTTTAAATAAACCATTCATATTTGATCTGATATATTCATAATTTTTTTCTTCTTCTTAAAATCAAATATGAAACAGTTAAAAGAAAAACAAATTCATTTGCTATCTGACCCAACAACTAATATTGTTATATAACTATGCTTTGAAATTATATTTTAGGGTGTTTAGCACTTCGAAAATAATTTTGAAAAAAAATAGTTTATTTTTTATTTTTAAATTAAATTTTTTTGGTGTTTTGAAATAATTTTGATGTGTTAATATCAAAATTAATTTTTAAAAATTAAAAAAATTATTCGATATATTTTTAAATAAAAAATATATTCAGAAACCATCTAAATCATAATCACAAACAGCCATTTTTTTTTTTTGGTATAAACCACGCGGTGTCCTAGACGCTGGCCCAGACTAATCCACGTTCGCACTGGGTGGGCCCCGAAGGAGTGCTCCCTAAATGGCCGGCTCCATACAAGAGGAGGGTTTGAACCCCTAACCTCTCTTAAGGGACGAGAGCTCCCTCACAAACAGCCACTTAAAAAAAGGTTTGAGGCTTCATATTTAGTAGGTTTGAGGCTTCATCTTTTGCTAATTTATGTTCATATTTAGTCCTAATTAAATAGGTTTGAGGCTTCATACTTGGATAGGAGAAAGTGTTTGGGTATCATCTTGTTGCATTGCTCATATGTGTTTTTATTTCTCCATTAACTTTCATTCCTCTTCGATGATATGCAATGATACGAGTGTTATTCAGTTCTGTTATTGAGGGAGTTTCCAAATGTTTGGTGGGGATGATGGCGAACTGTCTTCTCTTTCAAACATCTTGAATCATTTCACGCAGGCCACTTTTTGCAGTATAAACGAGAAGAAAAAAGTGGGCGAAAATTCAGGTGAAGTTGCTCAGTTATTATGCTTTTAAAATGAAAAGATTTCTTTGCTAGGCTCTACGATACAGTAGACCAAGGCCTCCATTACGCTTACAAGGACTATCGTGTTTGTTTTAAAATTCATAGACCATCAAGCCTCCCAGACCTGAATTTTTTTTTAATAAAATAAAAAATAATAATTTTTATGTGTTCCTTGAAGATATTAAACAAATTGACTAACAACATTAAAAGAAAGAAACACAGAAAGAAAAAAGATAAAAGCTTGGACCTTGAATCTGGATTGTGGATTACCAAGCCGATCCATGAGCCTCCGCATCCGACCCAGATCGAGTCCATCATCTGAATCAGTGCCAGCATCCATAGCCACACCTAATTTCTCATAGTTTTTAAGAGAATCCAAGTAATCAATGAAGTCTTTAGGCTCTGGTTCCTCTGTGTATTTAGAAAAGAAGAATCTTGTCATCGTGAGAGAATGGATTATGGGCTTTTTTGAATGGTTTCGTTTTGTGGTTCGGTTGAGAAGTGGCAAAAATCTCATCTTTTTGGACCTTTTCTGTCTCTCTCTCAGGAAAATTTGAGGGGGAGTGGAGTGAATTGAAGTAGAAAAGAAAGGGATAGTTTTATAATATTATAAGAATATTATAAAAACAAAGAAGGTGATGCGGAAGCAAGCAGGACAGAAAAAAGATAGCAAGATATAATAACATGCATTTCTACTGATATTACATGAAAATTCTAATTTAATATTTTATTATTTTATATTTTATATTTTATATTCAGTTTTTTTTCTTTATAAAAACGTTTATAATTTTTTAAATAAACTAAAAACTAATGAACAAATTAGGAAAACTAAAAATAAAATAAAAAGTTATAAAAATTATAAACAAAGCTGGAGGATAAAAAAAAACTAAATAGATTAAAAATCTAAATCAACTAGAAAAATAAAAAAAATCAAATAGTAACTTATAAGTATTATTGAACCCTATAAAAAATATAACTTGTGAAATCTCCCTATAAAATTTCAATCTCATTAACAATATATTGAAAACTATTTTATAGATCCGATCTTATAAAGCTTTTTCCAATATATATATTAGAATATTATAAAAATTTTAGGAGGGCATGTTATATTAGTAAACAATTTTAGTTTCCATTCCAAGAGTTTATGCATAAGTGACGATTATCAACTAGGAGAATTCTAGAGAAACTTTTTTTTCAAGTTATAAAGGCATCAATCAAAATACCTTATACCATATACAAATCATAGGTTTGAAGAGAGAAAAAAACAGAAGGTAAAATGGTAGGGGGTGTTGTTACAGCCTCACGTAAACAAATATATATATATATATATATATAAATGAAGATAGAGGTATAGAACTGATAATCAGCCATAAAGACAAGACAAGACAGAATAGATAAAAGAAGATGAAGAGAAGAGACGACAGGAACATATCATAAAGACAGAAGATCATAACATTGTTTAACACCACAGTACAACCACAACGAAGGGGAAAAGCTCGAAGATACAGCAGCAAATTATTAACATGATCATATCATAAAGAAGACCAATCCACCTGCAAGATAAACATATATACATCATAAAGCAGCTGCAAGATATATATATATATATATATATATATATATATATATATATTGGCCAATATCCCTACTTACATAGCAGCTGCCGTATGTGCGTGTGTTTCATCAGACTTCTCCCGCTCCGCTGCCTGGAGCCTCGTTACCATTCACCTTGCAAGTCATAGAGCATCCACCACGCCTAAGGATCTCATAGATTATGGCCAGAATAAGCACAAGGATGACACCAGCAATTCCTCCTACTTTAGCAGCGGCGGAGTGGTTTCCAGCGGCGGAGTCTGCCGCAAATGGCGGTTTGGTTTCCATGAGTTAGAAAGGACAGGAACGAGGAATGATTAAGAGAGAATCAGTAATGCAGGCTGTAATGCTGGAGGTATCTTTTATGGGGGGGTTTAAAACGCAGAGTTGTGAATATTTCCGCCAAACAGTTGTGTATATTTTGCTTGGGGGGGGGGTGTACGTTAGGGGGGTGTACGTTAGGGGGGGTGTACGTTAAAAATCAAAGGGGGGGTCACAATCAGAAACATTTTCTTTGGCGACATATTCGCAACTTTTCCTCGTTTTTCCTATAATTTTAATTTTAAGTTTGTCTTGAGTTGGATCTAATTTGGCCCCACTGATCTATGGATCTACGCGTAAATGCATTTTCAAATTTTCCACAAAAGCTTTAATAAATGTGTACAAACCACTAAAATCATGTCCCATAATTATAAAAATAAAATTAATAATATAATTTTTAAATAGTATAATTATAATATTTTTATATATTTGCACTCCAATAATAAAAAAATTATTTAGGAAAGAAGCTTTCACATATTTTTGTAATAGTTAGGGATTCCAGAGGCCTTCACATATAGATCTTGTTCTTGATGACATTGTAAATAGTTTGCTGGAAAAATAAAAAAAATTGTTCAATTTACTTGAATTATTAATTATATTATGTTATTATGATTATTGAATTTATACTATTTAAAAAATAATATATATTATGATTATGAAAATAAGGATTGAAATAAAAAAAAATATATATATAATTAATTCCAATCGAACAATAAAATTGAAACAAATAAAAACATTAGGACCGAAACAAATAAATATATATTTTTTTTAAAAATACAGTGTAATTTTGTTTAAAAAATAAATGAATAGGGATTGAAATGAAAAGTAGCATATATGACTAATTTCAATTGGAGGTCACAATCAAAACAAATTATATAATTAATTTCAATTAAAGGACAAAATTGAAATAAATAAAACCTTGCGATCGAAATAAATAAAGACATTTTAAAAATAATTTAATGTTTTTACAAAATTAAAAGAATAAGAACCGAAATGAAAGATAGAATATATGACAAATTTCAATTGGAGGACCCAATCAGAAGCAATTAAAACTTACATACTGAAATAATTAAAATAAACAAAAGTAAATTGAAAGACTAAATTGAAACTCAACATATATAATCAGTTTCAATTAAAGGGCACAATTACAACAAATCAAAAACTATATTAAAAAAACAATAATAAAGCGAAATCAAAAGCCTAGGGACAAAATAAACATTATGCAAACATCAAGGACCGACGCGTATTTCTAGGCAGCAGGAGAGAGAAACGTAAGAAAACACTTAAATCCATCCACGTAGCTTCATCGGCCACTGTAAGCCCACGCGCGCCGCACCGGGAGAAAGAAGACATGTCGACGCACCATGGGAGATGGCGGAAGTCGTTTTTTGACCACTATAAGGAGGAGCACGCGCCGCCTGAAAGGAGTGTGCGCCGAATACATTACAAACGTGTCTGTACAATGCGCTTGCAGTATTTTCGATAAGAAATAATAAAACAATGGATAATTATCTATACACTCCTGGACCCACCTGATAACCACGAAAAAACCATAGTCATAAACTTTTTTAATTAAGCTGAAAACACTTTTTTTTTCCTTTAATTTTAATTTTACTAATTAGAAAAGACAATAACCAGACGTAGGAACTTTGCAAGAAACAAGGTTTTTATAATTAAGCTGAAAAATAATTGTTTATTGGGGCTATTGAAGTGGCATCAGAGACCGGATTGAATAATACCGTACAAATGATTCCACTAATTTTTTTATAAGTGTTTTTTTTTTACACGGAGTGAAAATCCAACCAATTATAACCAGTAATAGAAAATATTGTAGTCCATACTTCTGTTTGATTAGTAACTCCAATTCTCCGATTATATTTTTTATTTTATTTAATTCTGCAAGTGGACTTTTTTATTTTTATGGTCGAGTTTCAACTGAGGTTCCAAAATTGCCGAAGACCTTAATTTTGCCCATGAATGAGGAACCATCACAGCAACTCCCATGTAAAATAAAATAAAATCATTTGTTTTGAAGATCCGATCAGTTCCATATACGTAATCATTTGTTGAAGGATAATCTCTGTCAACCATCCAGATTGTTTTTTGTCCTGGAAAAAAGTAAAATTTTGTTAAAACTGTGATTGAGATTGAGTTTAATAAAAAACAGTTTTGTATGTTTGGTTACCATGTTTTTTATATTGTTGTCAACTTATAAATTTAATTAAAAATACACGTGTATACACGCACATACATACGTACATATATATAAATATTTTGTTGGAATAATTTCATATATTTATTAATAATTATAATAACAAAATATTTGAAATAATAATTTATATAATTTTTTTTATTAATAATTTTGTATATTTCGGATATTTTTTTATATTGATTGACCAGCATTTTATATATTATTGTATATAATAATAATTGTATATTTGTTTTTCAACAAAAATGATTTATAAATTAAAAACAAAAAAATCAATATTATTAATTAAATTCGTTTTCACGTGTATTCCAAACTATAACTCTTGCAAATGTGCCCTACAAGTTATGGACAACCTGGAAAACAAAATTGGATTATGAAAAGATTCTATCCTACTCTTCCAGGCCTAGAGAAAAAGCACCAAAACCATGATTAAACTGCATTTCTTCTCTGCTTGTATGTGCATGTTATTCCAGTAGTTACTGCTGACTGTTTTTCCAATGTCAAAGTGTTGCTCCTGTGCCATCACCGAACATTGCTTCTGTGAAAAAATGAAAAAAAAGAGGTAAAAGTACACCGATCCCCATTTACTCTGAAGATGCATATCTGTGATGTAGAACATGCTTCGCGACTACGAAACCACAATCCCAATTCCCAACAAATGGCCCAGCACGGCCGACACCTGTGAAGAGGGCCCTCATTCAGATTATGCAGTGTACTGACGGGAGAAAAATAAAGGGAAAGTGTGCCTCATCATCTGAGCTAGGGGTGGCACCCTATAGACCCACCAGTTGAGCCCAGCTTTAAAGATTATAAATTTATCCAATGTCGTGCTAGAATCCAAAAGATTTAAACATATGAATCATAGTAAAAGAGCTAAAGGAGATCCCTCATCATCCACACCCACATTTATTGTGGACTGGATGAGCGATCTCCTGCTTCGCGCTACGCCACTGTCTCAAAATTCAACATTTCACACTGTGCTCATGCCATCATTTCCTCTTTTCTACACTGCCAGCTCACGCCATCATTTCCTCTTTTCTACACCTGCTCATGCCAACATGATTTTGTCTAGATTACACAGGAGCAAGGATCATAAGTTCAAGTGGGAGTTTGAGGGAGATATGCTTGCAGACTTTGGTAAAGATCCTGAACTGTGTATGAAAGCTGTGTGTGCTCTTTATCGGCAGCAAACTGCCGAGGAAAAACGTAACAAGGAAACATTGCATTACAACGGTCGGGGATTTAGCAAATTTGATGCTCCCAGGTACAAATTTAGATTCTTCAATTTGTTTTTTCTGTTGTCCAACAGCAGTTTAATTACTCACTTATAAAAGTCTTTCCACTTGATTTATATACAATCCCATGCACATATCAAGTCATAGCATCTTCTTCAATATATCATTCATTCTGCAAGATTTCTTATTCATTGACTATTTAAAGTTTTTCCCCTGTGCCTTTTCCTTCTCCCTTTGGTCTCAATGAGCTACTAAAAATTCAATACACCTTATAGATATAAGCCCTCAGACTCTATGTTTCCTTAGGATGCATTAGTGAAAGTTGCTTGAAATTTTGATCATTCTGCTAATCCTGCTGAGAAATCTTATAGGGGCAGTAAGTTGGCTGAGTTTCTCATTGATGGAGATCCCTCTGGTGATCTAAAGAAATCTGTCCTGGAGCTGCAAGCGTACAACTCGAAAGGTGTTAAACTGTGCCGAAAACTTGCTACTCACTACTCTAAACAACTATTTCAGATCTACAAGAACAAGGAGGATCCTCTTTTCCTCCCTCACGACCAGGCGAGTCAATGAAACAGGTAGAAACATAGCTCACATGGATAATATGTCTAGATTGGTAAGAGTGGTATTTTGTTGTTACCCCATCCTCTGCTAGCAGGTTAATCCTTTTGGTTTTTGTGAAGTGTATATATAACTTGTAAGCATGAATAGATTCTGTCACCGTGCCTCTATAGGTTTGCGTGTGTTAGCGGAACATCCACTCCTGCCATCTTTTGCTAATTTATGTCCATATTTAGTCCTAATTAAATAGGTTTGAGGCTTCAGACTTGCATAGGAGAAAGTGTTTGGGTATCATCTTGTTGCATTGCTCATATGTGTTTTTATTTCTCCATTAACTTTCATTCCTCTTCGATGATATGCAATGATACGAGTGTTATTCAGTTCTGTTATTGAGGGAGTTTCCAAATGTTTGGTGGGGATGATGGCGAACTGTCTTCTCTTTCAAACATCTCTTGAATCATTTCACGCAGGCCACTTTTTATGGATATACAAATATTTTGGTTTCGGTAATTATTCCAAAAACTTAATATTAAATATGTCTCTCCATCCGAACTTAACCATAGAAGAAGAAAAAAACCCTGATGAAGCGATCGACGAGACAAGACAGAAACGTTTTTAATTAAGCTGAAAACACTTTTTTTTTTCCTTTAATTTTAATTTTACTAATTAGAAAAGACAATAACCAGATGTAGGAACTTGTAAGAAACAAGGTTATTGTAATTAAGCTGAAAAATAATTGTTTATTGGGGCTATTGAATCAAAGTTGTCAATACCGTCTCGGTTGGTGTTTTGTTTTTTCTATTGGTACAGAATATTTCGGTTTCGGAGCGTTTCGGGGTTGTACTATTTATATGTAATCAATTAATTATACATATAAAAAATTTAAAATATTAATTTAAAAAACACAATTCAAATTTGTCAAAGATTATTTTTCTTTTAAAATAATTATATATATATATATATATATATATATTTATATTATTTTGATGATTGATGTAAAAAATATTTTTTAAATTGACAAAGTTTTCAAAACTTAAATAAATGCATGATGAATATACCCGTGATTTTGCTACTAGCTATTACCATTTTATTTATTTTTTTACTTTACTTTATTCTAAAATTATATTTTGAATAGGGTATTTTTATATTCTATTCTAATCTCAAATATAAACTTTCTTAGTTTCATATTTTTATGGATGCTACTCTTTGGGAAAAACTCACAGAAAAAGGTGGATGCTACAGAAATATAAAATTAAGTGCATTTTTAATTTGTATATCTTCGGTGATTTCATTGGGAAATCTAGTTGATATATATATATATATATATATATATATATATATATATATATATATATATATATAAAAGTATTGTTATTTTTATTTTTGCCTTGCTTGTATGTGGATCGGATCACAAATGCTTGGCCCAATTAATGATTGTATGATAGCCCAATAATAATTTTGATGTAGATGAATACTTTTAAACACAATCAAGTTTCATACTTTATGACAAAAACCCTACTGCATTACCATAGCCGCCGCCCTCTTTCTCTCTTTCTTTGCTGCTGATTCAAGTCTTGACTCTTGATGCCTCATCATTTTCTGTCCCGGCCCTTGCCCAACATCTCCCTCGTCATTTTCTGTTTTGAAGTTTGAATTGTTGCCTTGTTGCCTTGTCCGATGATGAAGATGAAGTTGAAGGCGAAGACAACGGAGAGGACAAAAAGGAGTCGTACACGAAGATCACCCCACTGGCCTGGCTTGGACGCCGTCCTAAGAGGACCATTAAGTTCTTTGATTTAATTAGTTTTTTGTTGCCCTTTTTGTTAATTTAATTTTTTGATTTTTTTTAAAGCAGAAACGGCACGACAGGAATGATACCAGGTGTTTTGGCCGGTATTTGACCGAAAAATCTGGTACAGCCCGGATTTAAACCGAGACAAAAATAATATCGTTTTGTGTTAGTTTTTTCCACTGAAATGAAATGTTTCGAGCGAAACGAAATGAGATTGATAACCCTGAATTGAACTGGCATCAGAGACCGGATTGAATAATACCGTAAAAATAAAAATCATAATAAAAACCAAGTTAAAAAAAAAATAGCGTAAACGCAAACCTCCCACTAGTTTTTTTTTACACGGAGTGAAAATCCAACCAATCATAACCAGTAATATAAAATATATGGTGTTTGATTAGTAACTCAAATTCTCCGATTATATTTTGTGTTTTATTTTAATTCTGCAAGTGGACTGTTTTTTTTAATGGTCCAGTTTCAACTGAGTTTCCAAAATTGATGATGACCTTCATTTTGCCCATGAACGAGGAACCAACACAACAACTCCCATGTAAAATAAAATAAAATCATTTAAAAAAAAGAAATGAATTTCTAATTATTTTTGTAGCTTGAACTAAGAATTTGATTGGAGGAACTCGAACAAGCAATCATTTAATAAAGCTGAAAATATCTTTTTTCCCTTTAATTTTAATTTTAGTAATTAGAAAAGACAATAATCAGATGTCGGAACTTTGAAAGTAACAAACATTTGTACCCGAAAAGAAATCAAATGAACGCAGCAGACAACAAGAAATCAAAAATTATTTTTTATTTTAAATTAAAAAAATTATCGTTTTTAGATTATTTTAACTGTACTAATATCAAAAAAAAAATAAAAAAAAATAAAAAGTATATATTATTTTAATATATTTTTAAATAAAAAATAATATTTATCACAAAACCTAACAATCACAAAAACCATTACCAACAGGAAGGAAAAAAACCTGATGAAGCGATCTATGAGACAAGACAGAATAGATAAAAGAAGATGAGAAGAGACGACAGGAACATATCATAAAGACAGAAGATCATAACATTGTTAAACACCACAGTACAACCACAACGAAGGAGCAAAGCTCGAAGATACAGCAGCAAATTATTAACATGATCATATCATAAAGAAGACCAATCCACCTGCAAGATAAACATATATATATATATATATTGGCCAATATGCTACTTACATAGCTGCTGCAGTGTATGTGCGTGTGTTTCATCAGACTTCTTCCGCTCCGCTGCGGGACACCTCATTCACTCCCATGTCACATTTCATGGAGCATCGACCACGCCTAAGGATCAGATAAATTATGGCAAGAATAAGCACAAGGATGACACCAGCAACTCCTCCTACTTTAGCAGCGGAGGAGTGGTTTCCAGCGGCGGAGTCTGGCGCAAATGGCGGTGTGGTTTCCATATCTGAATTAATTAGAAAGGAATGAGGAATGATTGAGAGGGAATGAGTACCGCTGGAAGGAAGATGGAGGTATCTTTCTTTTATACTGGTGAGGAGGAAGAGGGCAGCGCGAGGCAGGAACAGTTTTTAAGGCAGGAACAGTGCAATTACTATTTTTAATAGTGAAAGTACTGTTAAAGAAGTCGTAAAACAACCTTTTCCTTCGTGATCCCACGATGGCTTTTCATTCGGTTAAATACTGATATACCCCGGAAAAGATAAAATTTGCAGAGGTATTCTGATAATTGAGCTGAAAACAGTTTTTTCCCCATTAATTTTAATTTTAGTAATTAGAAAAGACAATAATCAGATGTAGGAACTTTGCAAGCAATTAGAAAAGTTTTTTTAGCGATTAGAAAAGAAATGAAATGAAATGAACGCAGCAGCAGTCAAGAAGATAGAGGTATAGAACTCATAATCAGCCATAAGCCTTGTTTTACTTTTCATTTCAAAAGCAATTTTTAAAAATATACTTTTTATTTTTAGTTTAAATTAAAAAAATTTAATATTTTTAAATTATTTTCATGTTTTAATATTAAAACTTTTTTTAAAAAAAAAAAAAAATTCATTCGCTAGACACCTTCCAAGACTAAAGATTTATAATTATTAACAACCAATTTTCATGGCAAGTTAATTTTTTTTTTCCTGGGGTCTTCTTTAAATTCTTTTTTTTTTTTTTAAATCTCATTCATTGTTGTTATTTTGAGGGTCTTCTTTAAATTCTTCTTTAAACTAAGAAAGATGCAGTTAATGAATGAAAACAAAGTTTTGGAATACGAGAAGAAAAACGCTGCAAGAGAAGTTGAAGTTTGGAAGGAAAAGTATCAAGGAACTGGAGTTGTATGCTTTGAAGCTGAATGGCGGCGTGGTAGGTGAAGATGGTGCTGACGCTACTTGCAATACTCCAGGTAAAGCCTTGTTTACATTGACATTGTTGAATTGAACATCGAAAGTATGTTTTATCCAGGCTGATCGAATTCTTATGCTAGATTCTCTTGTTGGTGAATTTATACATCTTTGATAAAATCCAGATCTTTTGAGTCTTTTATCTATATATTTGGCTATGTCGTGGAGGAATTAACTTTTGATCTCATATGCAATTTGGCTGTGTTTTTAACCTTCCCATGAGAGTTTCTGAAAGGGCATAGTCCCATTTTCATTGTAAGATTTGCTTATGACGAAGGACGAGACTGTGTTTCTGCAGATCAATTTCTTAGGTTTATCATAGAAATCTGTCCTGGAGCTGCAAGCGTACAGCTCGAAAGGTGTTAAACTGTGCCGAAAACTTGCTACTCACTACTCTAAACAACTATTTCAGATCTACAAGAACAAAGAGGATCCTCTTTTCCTCCCTCACGACCAGGCGAGTCAATGAAACAGGTAGAAACAGAGCTCACATGGATAATATGTCCAGATTGGTAAGAGTGGTATTTTGCTGTTACCCCATCCTCTGCTAGCAGGTTAATCCTTTTGGTTTTTTGTGAAGTGTATATATAACTTGTAAGCATGAATAGATTCTGTCACCATGCCTCTATAGGTTTGCGTGTGTTAGCGGAACATCCACTTCTCCCATCTTTTGCTAATTTATGTTCATATTTAGTCCTAATTAATTAGGTTTGAGGCTTCAGACTTGTATAGGAGAAAGTATTTGGGTATCATCTTGTTGCATTGCTCATCTGTGTTTTTAATTCTCCATTAACTTTCACTCCTCTTTGATGATATGCAATGATACGAGTGTTTTTCAGTTCTGTTATTGAGGGAGTTTCCAAATGTTTGGTGGGGATGATGGCGAACTGTCTTCTCTTTCAAACATCTCTTGAATCATTTCATGCAGGTCACTTTTTATGGATATACAAATATTTTGGTTTCGGTAATTATTCCAAAAACTTAATATTAAATACGTCTCTCCATCCGAACTTAACCATAGAAGAAGAAAAAAAAACCCTGATGAAGCGATCGATGAGACAAGACAGAAACGTTTTTAATTAAGCTGAAAACACTTTTTTTTCCCTTTAATTTTAATTTTACTAATTAGAAAAGATGTAGGAACTTGTAAGAAACAAGGTTTGTGTAATTAAGCTGAAAAATAATTGTTTATTGGGGCTATTGAAAACTGGCATCAGAGACCGGATTGAATAATACCGTACAAATTATTATATTTTGTATTTTATTTAATTCGGCAAGTGGACTGCCTTTTTTTATGGTCAAGTTTCAACTGAGGTTCCAAAATTGCCGATGACCTTAATTTTGCCCATGAATGAGGAACCATCACAGCAACTCCCATGTAGAATAAAATAAAATCATTTAAAAAAAAGAAATGAATTTCTAATTATTTTTGTAGCTTGAACTAAGAATTTGATTGGAGGAACTCGAACACGCAATCATTTAATAAAGCTGAAAATACTTTTTTTTCCCCTTTAATCTTAATTCTAGTAATTAGAAAAGACAATAATCAGATGTCGGAGTAACAAACATTTTGTACCCGAAAAGAAATCAAATGAACGCAGCAGTCAAGAAGAAATCAAAAATTATTTTCTATTTTAAATTAAAATTTTTTGGTGTTTTTAGATAATTTTCATGTGTTGATATAAAAAATAATTTTTAAAAAATAAAAAATATATTATTTTAATACATTTTAAAATAAAAAAGAAGAAAAAGAAGAAAAAACCTAACAATCACACAAACCATTAACAGCAGAAAAAGAAGAAAAAAACCTGATGAAGCGATCTATGAGACAAGACAGAATAGATAAAAGAAGATGAGAAGAGACGAGAGGAACATATCATAAAGACAGAAGATCATAACATTGTTAAACATCACAGTACAACCACAAAGAAGAAGAAAAGCTCGAAGATACAGAAGCAAATTATTAACATGATCATATCATAAAGAAGACCAATCCACCTGCAAGATAAACATATATACGTACATCATAAAGCAGCTGCAAGATAAACACATATATATATATTGGCCAATATCCCTACTTACATAGCAGCTGCCGTGTATGTGCGTGTGTTTCATCAAACTTCTCCCGCTCCGCTGCCTGGAGCCTCGTTACCATTCACCTTGCAAGTCATAGAGCATCCACCACGCCTAAGGATCTCATAGATTATGGCCAGAATAATGACAAGGATTACACCAGCAACTCCTCCTACTTCTTTAGCACCGGCGGAGCTGTTTCCTGCGGCGGAGTCTGGGGCAAGTGGCGGAGTGGTTTCCATGAGTTAGAAAGGAACGAGGAATGAATCAGTAATGCAGGCTGTAATGCTGGAGGTATGTTTTATGGAGGGGGGTGGATTTATGGAACTGTATGGAATATGGATCTACAAAAAGATTTATGGAACTGTATGGATTATGGAATATGTATCTACTGTAGTACTTTTCCTCAGCTGTCGCGTCTACTTTGGCCCCATTGATCTATGTGTAAATGAATTTTTCAAATTTTCCACACATACTTTTTTTAATGAATGTATACAAACCACTAAAATCATGTCCCATAAAATAACTATTTATAAAAATCAAATCAATAATATAATTTTTAAATAGCATAATTATAATATTTTTATATATTTGAACTCCAATAATAAAAAAATTATTTAGAAAAGAAACCTTCATAATAAAATTATGAACCACAGCTAAAAGTGTTTTTCATGAAACTATTTTTTTAAACCTCAACCGCAACATCAAACACACCTTTCAATTTCTAACGCCACCCTTAAACACATGGATGTAATAAAACTTAATTATTTTTTCCCTTTGCAAATCTAAGTATTTTTGGAGCTACAAGGAGTTAAGATCAAGTCTATTTCTATTCAAGTTTTAAATAAACCATTCATATTTGATCTGATATATTCATAATTTTTTTCTTCTTCTTAAAATCAAATATGAAACAGTTAAAAGAAAAACAAATTCATTTGCTATCTGACCCAACAACTAATATTGTTATATAACTATGCTTTGAAATTATATTTTAGGGTGTTTAGCACTTCGAAAATAATTTTGAAAAAAAATAGTTTATTTTTTATTTTTAAATTAAATTTTTTTGGTGTTTTGAAATAATTTTGATGTGTTAATATCAAAATTAATTTTTAAAAATTAAAAAAATTATTTGATATATTTTTAAATAAAAAAATATTCAGAAACCATCTAAATCATAATCACAAACAGCCACTTTTTTTTTTTTGGTATAAACCACGCGGTGTCCTAGACGCTGGCCCAGACTAATCCACGTTCGCACTGGGTGGGTCCCGAAGGAGTGCTCCCTAAATAGCCGGCTCCATACAAGAGGAGGGTTTGAACCCCTAACCTCTCTTAAGGGACGAGAGCTCCCTCACAAACAGCCACTTAAAAAAAGTTTTACAAAAATAAGAAAAGCGCTGAAACCCAGATCAGAAGTTCAAGTGGGAGTTTAAGGGAGATATGCTTGCAGACTTTGGAAAAGATCCTGAACTGTGTATGAGAGCTGTGTGTGCTCTTTACCGGCAGCAAACTGACGAGGAAAAACGTAACAAGGAAACATTGCATTACAATGGTCGAGGATTTAGCAAATTTGATGCTCCCAGGTACAAATTTAGATTCTTCAATTTGTTTTTTGTGTTGGCCAACGGCAGTTTAAAGAACTCACTTATAAAAGTCTTTCCACTTGATTTATATACAATTCCATGCACATATCAAGTAATAGCATCGTCTTCAATATATCATTCATTCTGCAAGATTTCTTATTCATTGACTATTTAAAGTTTATCCCCTGTGCTTTTTCCTTCTCCCTTTGGTCTCAATGAGCTGCTAAAAATTCAATGCACCTTATAGATATAATTAAGCCCTCAGACTCTATGTTTCCTTAGGATGCATTGGAAGAAGTTGCTTGAAATTTTGATCATTCTGCTAATCCTGCTCAGAAATCTTATAGGGGCAGTAAGTTGGCTGAGTTTCTCATTGATGGAGATCCCTCTGGTGATCTAAAGAAATCTGTCCTGGAGCTGCAAGCGTACAACTCGAAAGGTGTTAAACTGTGCCGAAAACTTGCTACTCACTACTCTAAACAACTATTTCAGATCTACAAGAACAAAGAGGATCCTCTTTTCCTCCCTCACGACCAGGCGAGTCAATGAAACAGGTAGAAACAGAGCTCACATGGATAATATGTCTAGAATGGTAAGAGTGGTATTTTGTTGTTACCCCATCCTCTGCTAGCAGGTTAATCCTTTTGGTTTTTGTGAAGTGTATATATAACTTGTAAGCATGAATAGATTCTGTCACCGTGCCTCTATAGGTTTGCGTGTGTTAGCGGAACATCCACTCCTTCTATCTTTTGCTAATTTATGTTCATATTTAGTCCTAATTAAATAGGTTTGAGGCTTCATACTTGGATAGGAGAAAGTGTTTGGGTATCATCTTGTTGCATTGCTCATATGTGTTTTTATTTCTCCATTAACTTTCATTCCTCTTCGATGATATGCAATGATACGAGTGTTATTCAGTTCTGTTATTGAGGGAGTTTCCAAATGTTTGGTGGGGATGATGGCGAACTGTCTTCTCTTTCAAACATCTTGAATCATTTCACGCAGGCCACTTTTTGCAGTATAAACGAGAAGAAAAAAGTGGGCGAAAATTCAGGTGAAGTTGCTCAGTTATTAGGCTTTTAAAATGAAAAAATGTCTTTGCTAGGTTCTACGATACAGTAGACCAAGGCCTCCATTACGCTTACAAGGACTATCGTGTTGGTTTTAAAATTCATAGACCATCAAGCCTCCCAGACCTGAATTTTTTTTTAATAAAATAAAAATAATAATTTTTATGTGTTCCTTAAAGATATTAAACAACTTGACTAACAACATTAAAAGAAAGAAACCCAGAAAGAAAAAAGATAAAAGCTTGGACCTTGAATTTGGATTGTGGATTATCAAGCCGATCCATGAGCCTCCGCATCCGACCCAGATCGAGTCCACCATCTGAATCAGTGCCAGCATCCATAGGCACACCTAATTTCTCATAGTTTTTAAGAGAATCCAAGTAATCAATGAACTCTTTAGGCTCTGGTTCCCCTGTGTATTTAGAAAAGAAGAATCTTGTCATCGTGAGAGAATGGATTATGGGCTTTTTTGGATGGTTTCTTTTTGGACCTTTTCTGTCTCTTTCTGAGGAAAATTTGAGGGGGAGTGGAGTGAATTGAAGTAGAAAAGAAAGGGATAGTTTCATAATATTATAAGAATATTATAAAAACAAAGAAGGTGATGCGGAAGCAAGCAGGACAGAAAAAAGATAGCAAGATATAATAACATGCATTTCTACTGATATTACATGAAAATTCTAATTTAATATTTTATTATTTAATATTTTATATTTTATATTCAGTTTTTTTCCTTTATAAAAACGTTTATAATTTTTTAAATAAACTAAAAACTAATGAAAAAATTAGGAAAACTAAAAATAAAATAAAAAGTTATAAAAATTATAAACAAAGCTGGAGGATAAAAAAAAACTAAATAGATTAAAAATCTAAATCAACTAGAAAAATAAAAAAAATCAAATAGTAACTTATAAGTATTATTGAACCCTATAAAAAATATAACTTGTGAAATCTCCCTATAAAATTTCAATCTCATTAACAATTATATTGAAAACTATTTTATAGATCCGATCTTATAAAGCTTTTTCCAATATATATATTAGAATATTATAAAAAAATTTGGAGGGCATGTTATATTAGTAAACAATTTTAGTTTCCATTCCAAGAGTTTATGCATAAGTGACGATTATCAACTAGGAGAATTCTAGAAAAACTTTTTTTTCAAGTTATAAAGGCATCAATCAAAATACCTTATACCATATACAAATCATAGGTTTGAAGAGAGAAAAAAACAGAAGGTAAAATGGTAGGGGGTGTTGTTACAGCCTCACGTAAACAAATATATATATAAATGAAGATAGAGGTATAGAACTGATAATCAGCCATAAAGACAAGACAAGACAGAATAGATAAAAGAAGATGAAGAGAAGAGACGACAGGAACATATCATAAAGACAGAAGATCATAACATTGTTTAACACCACAGTACAACCACAACGAAGGGGAAAAGCTCGAAGATACAGCAGCAAATTATTAACATGATCTTATCATAAAGAAGACCAAACCACCTGCAAGATAAACATATATACATCATAAAGCAGCTGCAAGATAAACATATATATATATATATATATATATATATATATATATATATATATATATATATATATATTGGCCAATATCCCTACTTACATAGCAGCTGCCGTATGTGCGTGTGTTTCATCAGACTTCTCCCGCTCCGCTGCCTGGAGCCTCGTTACCATTCACCTTGTAGAAAAATTATGATCTGAACAGTAGTTGTTAGTAACAAGCACTGTTCAGATCAAAATCTGGAAAAATTGCCGAGAATGAAGAACAGATGAAGAACTAAATTCTGGGCAGGAAAATCAAGGAAAAATACTTAGAAAAATTGAAATTTGGAACAAATCACATGAACTTTATTGAATTGAAATAGCCTATATATAGGCTTACAATGCTAATGAATTGAAAAACATAAAACTCTCAACAATTTGAGAGATAATCGGATAAACATAAATTTGAAAGTTTAGACTTGTTTTAGTTAGACCAAAACAACTACAGCTAATGATAAATCCTACAGCTAAATCTTCTTATCCAAAGCTAATCTCACATTAGAATTCTAACACTCCTCCTTGAGATTTGCTTTGGGCAATCCCAACTTCATCTTCAGAAAGTCCAGACTTGCTACTGGAATTATCTTGGTCTTCAAGTCATGATGAACTTGACTTATATCAGCCCTGTTTTGGCCTACATCACCATCAAGATTTCCTTCACATGTTGCTCCTCCTATATTCATGTACCATTCTCTAACATAACATTCTTCAACATTAATTTCTTTGCCATTAAGAATCTTGACAGTTTCGGCAGCATCCTCATCCTTTTCAAAGTTCACAATTTCAAAACATTTTGATTTTTCCTCAGAATCCCTCACCATCACAGCACTATCAATTTCTTCATGATCAATAAGAACATCTTTCAAGCCTTCATGTTTTGTGGATTCAGCCGAATTGTTCACATAACCATTGTTGGATTTCATGCTATACATATCACCATCTCTGATTTTCCCATCTTTCTCACATATTTGCAGCCTTTTGCAAAGCTGAGCACCATCATTAATCATGCCACTATTATGCATTACCTTTAATGAATTAAGGTTAACATGATTATGCCATAATACACTCTCATCAGTCATGACACTAATAGCATTCCTTTCAATCGCATCCAGTTTTAAGTAAAAACTATTACCATTCATTTCAACTCTTGCTAACTTTGTTCCATATCTGTCAGAAATGAGACAAGTCTTTCCTTTGAAAGAGACTTCATATCCATTCTTCAACATTTGTGCAACACTAAGCAAGTTTTGGTCTAGTTCTGGAATGTAAAGAACATTGTGAACAATCTTAGTACCTCTTTTAGTGTTGACAGCAATTGTCCCTTTCCCTTTAGCTTGCACAACATCACCATTTCCCAATTTGATTCTCGGTTGAACAGATTCATCAAGGGAAGAGAAAATTGCCAAATGCTTGGTCATGTGGCTTGTGCAGCCACTGTCAATCATCCAAACCTTTGCTCCATGTGTGTTGATATCCTGTGATGCCATAAACAATTGTTCATCCTCCTCCTTTTCTTCTTCGGTCACATTTACTTGTCTGTTGAATAGGGCTGATGGGGTTGACTCGTTCTTAGCTCTGCAAAAACTTCTCACTATGACCGAGATTATTGCAAAAAGAACATTTGAAGGAAGGTTTGTTTTTGTACCAGCAATCCTTCTCAGAGCATGGTTGGTTCTTCCGCAATGAGTGCAAGGTGAGTAAATTTGTTTACTCGCGATCATTTCAGCTTTTCCATTGAGTGGATTTTAAATGGTTCTTTCTCCCGCATATTTCCCTGAATTTCTTCCCATAGTGTCTGGCTTGGAAGGCACCCTCCATAACCTCTTCATCTCTCATTAGCACCCTTTGTTCTTGGATGTGAAGTTTGCTAATCAATTTCGCAGTAGAGAGAGTTTGCAAATCGCAAGACTCTTCTATAGCAGATATTTTGGATTCAAACTTCGTGGAAGAGACATCATAAGCTTTTCAACAACTTTATGATCCTCAAACGTCCCGCCCCAAAAAGCCCTGATTTGATTGACAATGTTTATCAACCTGCCAGAGTAGTCTTTGACAGACTCATTGTCCTTCATTTTGATCAGCTCAAACTCTCTTTTAAATGCCAGCAACCTCATGTTTTTGTCCCTGCTACTGCCTTCAAACTCAACTTGGAGTTTGTCCCATATTTTCTTTGGGTTTTCCAAGTCCATTACTTTGGTGAAGACGTGATCTGAAATTCCAGAATGAAGACAGGTAATAGCCCTGTCCTTTTTTATTTTTTCTTCTTCAAAAACTTTCATCTGTGCAATTGTAGGGTCTTCATTTAATGGTGTGGAATCAATATCTGTCTCCACAACATTCCATAACCCTTGGGATCGCAGAAAAAACTTCATCTTGACAGCCCAAATGTGATAATTTTCTCCAGAAAAAACTGGAATTGCAGCAGCATTATTGTTGGAGGTTGACATGATTTTTGAAAGTAAAAAGCTCACTAGTGTTTACACTCAATTAAACTCTAACTCTCTATGTTTGTCTCTCAAAAAAGAACCCCACAGATCCCGCAAGAAAACGTGCTCTGATACCACTTGTAGGAAAATTATGATCTGAACAGTAGTTGTTAGTAACAAGCACTGTTCAGATCAAAATCTGGAAAATTGCCGAGAATGAAGAATAGATGAAGAACTAAATTCCAGGGCAGGGAAAATCAAGGAAAAATACTTAGAAAAATTGAAATTTGGAACAAATCACATGAACTTTATTGAATTGAAATAGCCTATATATAGGCTTACAATGCTAATGAATTGAAAAACATAAAACTCTCAACAATTTGAGAGATAATCGGATAAACATAAATTTGAAAGTTTAGACTTGTTTTAGTTAGACCAAAACAACTACAGCTAATGATAAATCCTACAGCTAAATCTTCTTATCCAAAGCTAATCTCACATTAGAATTCTAACACACCTTGCAAGTCATAGAGCATCCACCACGCCTAAGGATCTCATAGATTATGGCCAGAATAAGCACAAGGATGACACCAGCAATTCCTCCTACTTTAGCAGCGGCGGAGTGGTTTCCAGCGGCGGAGTCTGCCGCAAATGGCGGTGTGGTTTCCATGAGTTAGAAAGGACAGGAACGAGGAATGATTAAGAGAGAATCAGTAATGCAGGCTGTAATGCTGGAGGTATCTTTTATGGGGGGGTTTAAAACGCAGAGTTGTGAATATTTCCGCCAAACAGTTGTGTATATTTTGCTTGGGGGGGTGTACGTTAGGGGGTGTACGTTAGGGGGGTGTACGTTAAAAAATCAAAGGGGGGTCACAATCAGAAACATTTTCTTTGGCGACATATTCGCAACTTTTCCTCGTTTTTCCTATAATTTTAATTTTAAGTTTGTCTTGAGTTGGATCTAATTTGGCCCCACTGATCTATGGATCTACGCGTAAATGCATTTTCAAATTTTCCACAAAAGCTTTAATAAATGTGTACAAACCACTAAAATCATGTCCCATAATTATAAAAAAAAAAATTAATAATATAATTTTTAAATAGTATAATTATAATATTTTTATATATTTGCACTCCAATAATAAAAAAATTATTTAGGAAAGAAGCTTTCACATATTTTTGTAATAGTTAGGGATTCCAGAGGCCTTCACATATAGATCTTGTTCTTGATGACATTGTAAATAGTTTACTGGAAAAATAAAAAAAATTGTTCAATTTACTTGAATTATTAATTATATTATGTTATTATAATTATTGAATTTATACTATTTAAAAAATAATACATATTATGATTATGAAAATAAGGATTGAAATAAAAAAAATATATATATATAATTAATTCCAATCGAACAATAAAATTGAAACAAATAAAAACATTAGGACCGAAACAAATAAATATATTTTTTTTTAAATACAGTGTAATTTTGTTTAAAAAATAAATGAATAGGGATTGAAATGAAAAGTAGCATATATGACTAATTTCAATTGGAGGTCACAATCAAAACAAATTATATAATTAATTTCAATTAAAGGACAAAATTGAAATAAATAAAACCTTGCGATCGAAATAAATAAAGACATTTTAAAAATAATTTAATGTTTTTACAAAATTAAAAGAATAAGAACCGAAATGAAAGATAGAATATATGACAAATTTCAATTGGAGGACCCAATCAGAAGCAATTAAAACTTACATACTGAAATAATTAAAATAAACAAAAGTAAATTGAAAGACTAAATTGAAACTCAACATATATAATCAGTTTCAATTAAAGGGCACAATTACAACAAATCAAAAACTATATTAAAAAAACAATAATAAAGCGAAATCAAAAGCCTAGGGACAAAATAAACATTATGCAAACATCAAGGACCGACGCGTATTTCTAGGCAGCAGGAGAGAGAAACGTAAGAAAACACTTAAATCCATCCACGTAGCTTCATCGGCCACTGTAAGCCCACGCGCGCCGCACCGGGAGAAAGAAGACATGTCGACGCACCATGGGAGATGGCGGAAGTCGTTTTTTGACCACTATAAGGAGGAGCACGCGCCGCCTGAAAGGAGTGTGCGCCGAATACATTACAAACGTGATACGTACAATGCGCTTGCAGTATTTTCGATAAGAAATAATAAAACAATGGATAATTATCTATACACTCCTGGACCCACCTGATAACCACGAAAAAACCATAGTCATAAACTTTTTTAATTAAGCTGAAAACACTTTTTTTTTCCTTTAATTTTAATTTTACTAATTAGAAAAGACAATAACCAGACGTAGGAACTTTGCAAGAAACAAGGTTTTTATAATTAAGCTGAAAAATAATTGTTTATTGGGGCTATTGAAGTGGCATCAGAGACCGGATTGAATAATACCGTACAAATGATTCCACTAATTTTTTTATAAGTGTTTTTTTTTTACACGGAGTGAAAATCCAACCAATTATAACCAGTAATAGAAAATATTGTAGTCCATACTTCTGTTTGATTAGTAACTCAAATTATCCGATTATATTTTTTATTTTATTTAATTCTGCAAGTGGACTTTTTTATTTTTATGGTCGAGTTTCAACTGAGGTTCCAAAATTGCCGAAGACCTTAATTTTGCCCATGAATGAGGAACCATCACAGCAACTCCCATGTAAAATAAAATAAAATCATTTGTTTTGAAGATCCGATCAGTTCCATATACGTAATCATTTGTTGAAGGATAATCTCTGTCAACCATCCAGATTGTTTTTTGTCCTGGAAAAAAGTAAAATTTTGTTAAAAGCTGTGATTGAGATTGAGTTTAATAAAAAAGCAGTTTTGTATGTTTAGTTACCATGTTTTTTATATTGTTGTCAACTTATAAATTTAATTAAAAATACACGTGTATACACGCACATACATACGTACATATATATAAATATTTTGTTGGAATAATTTCATATATTTATTAATAATTATAATAACAAAATATTTGAAATAATAATTTATATAATTTTTTTTATTAATAATTTTGTATATTTCGGATATTTTTTTATATTGATTGACCAGCATTTTATATATTATTGTATATAATAATAATTGTATATTTGTTTTTCAACAAAAATGATTTATAAATTAAAAACAAAAAAATCAATATTATTAATTAAATTCGTTTTCACGTGTATTCCAAACTATAACTCTTGCAAATGTGCCCTACAAGTTATGGACAACCTGGAAAACAAAATTGGATTATGAAAAGATTCTATCCTACTCTTCCAGGCCTAGAGAAAAAGCACCAAAACCATGATTAAACTGCATTTCTTCTCTGCTTGTATGTGCATGTTATTCCAGTAGTTACTGCTGACTGTTTTTCCAATGTCAAAGTGTTGCTCCTGTGCCATCACCGAACATTGCTTCTGTGAAAAAAATGAAAAAAAAGAGGTAAAAGTACACCGATCCCCATTTACTCTGAAGATGCATATCTGTGATGTAGAACATGCTTCGCGACTACGAAACCACAATCCCAATTCCCAACAAATGGCCCAGCACGGCCGACACCTGTGAAGAGGGCCCTCATTCAGATTATGCAGTGTACTGACGGGAGAAAAATAAAGGGAAAGTGTGCCTCATCATCTGAGCTAGGGGTGGCACCCTATAGACCCACCAGTTGAGCCCAGCTTTAAAGATTATAAATTTATCCAATGTCGTGCTAGAATCCAAAAGATTTAAACATATGAATCATAGTAAAAGAGCTAAAGGAGATCCCTCATCATCCACACCCACATTTATTGTGGACTGGATGAGCGATCTCCTGCTTCGCGCTACGCCACTGTCTCAAAATTCAACATTTCACACTGTGCTCATGCCATCATTTCCTCTTTTCTACACTGCCAGCTCACGCCATCATTTCCTCTTTTCTACACCTGCTCATGCCAACATGATTTTGTCTAGATTTCACAGGAGCAAGGATCATAAGTTCAAGTGGGACTTTGAGGGAGATATGCTTGCAGACTTCGGTAAAGCTCCTGAACTGTGTATGACAGCTGTGTGTGCTCTTTATCGACAGCAAACTGACGAGGAAAAACGTAACAAGGAAACATTGCATTACAATGGTCTAGGATTTAGCAAATTTGATGCTCCCAGTATTAGAGAATAATATAAATCATATTCTAAAGTCTCATCTAAAACTTTAAGTTTATAATTATTCTCTAACACACTCTTTTTTAGGTGAGATGGTTCCTTAACATGGTATCAGAGCCATGTTGACCCAGTGGTCACGAGTTCGAATCTCACCACCCCCATTCTATTTGATAAAAATCAAGCACAAGATGATGTGGGCTTGTACAAGTTTCAGCCCAAAAAGCTTTCACTTAAGGGTGTGTGTTAGAGAATAATATAATTATGGGGTCTCACTTACAACCTTAAACTTTTAGGTGAGATGGTTCCTTAATACCCAGGTACAAATTTAGATTCTTCAATTTGTTTTTTATGTTGTCCAACAGCAGTTTAAATAACTCACTTATAAAAGTCTTTCCACTTGATTTATATACAATCCCATGCACATATCAAGTCATAGCATCTTCTTCAATATATCATTCATTCTGCAAGATTTCTTATTCATTGACTATTTAAAGTTTTTCCCCCGTGCTTTTTCCTTCTCCCTTTGGTCTCAATGAGCTACTAAAAATTCAATACACCTTATATATATAACCCCTCAGACTCTATGTTTCCTTAGGATGCATTAGTGAAAGTTGCTTGAAATTTTGAACATTCTGCTAATCCTGTTGAGAAATCTTATAGGGGCAGTAAGTTGGCTGAGTTTCTCATTGATGGAGATCCCTCTGGTGATCTAAAGAAATCTGTCCTGGACTGCAAGCGTACAACTCGAAAGGTGTTAAACTGTGCCGAAAACTTGCTACTCACTACTCTAAACAACTGTTTCAGATCTACAAGAACAAAGAGGATCCTCTTTTCCTCCCTCAAGACCAGGCGAGTCAATGAAACAGGTAGAAACAGAGCTCACATGGATAATATGTCTAGTTGGTAAGAGTGGTATTTTGCTGTTACCCCATCCTCTGCTAGCAGGTTAATCCTTTTGGTTTTTTGTGAAGTGTATATATAACTTGTTAGCATGAATAGATTCTGTCACCGTGCCTCTATAGGTTTGCGTGTGTTAGCGGAACATCCACTCCTCCCATCTTTTGCTAATTTATGTTCATATTAGTCCTAATTAAATAGGTTTGAGGCTTCAGACTTGCATAGGAGAAAGTGTTTGGGTATCATCTTGTTGCATTACTCATCTGTGTTTTTAGTTCTCCATTAACTTTCATTCCTCTTTGATGATATGCAATGATACGAGTGTTATTCAGTTCTGTTATTGAGGGAGTTTCCAAATTTTTGGTGGGGATGATGGCGAACTGTCTTCTCTTTCAAACATCTCTTGAATCATTTCATGCAGGCCACTTTTTATGGATATACAAATATTTTCGTTTCGGTAATTATTCCAAAAACTTAATATTAAATATGTCTCTCCATCCGAACTTAACTATAGAAGAAGAAAAAAACCCTGATGAAGCGATCGACGAGACAAGACAGAAACTTTTTTAATTAAGCTGAAAACACTTTGTTTTTTCCTTTAATTTTAATTTTACTAATTAGAAAAAACAATAAGCAGACGTAGGAACTTTGCAAGAAACAAGGTTTTGTAATTAATATGAAAAATAATTGTTTATTGGGGCTATTGAACTGGCATCAGAGACCGTATTGAATAATACCGTAAAAATAAAAATCATAATAAAAACCAAGTTAAAAAAAAATAGCGTAAACGCAAACCTCCCACTAGTTTTTTTATAAGTTTTTTTTACACGGAGTGAAAATCCAACCAATTATAACCAGTAATAGAAAATATTTTTTTTACTTGTTAAAGAATACATTTTTTGTCAATAAAATATGAACAACAGAAAATATAAAATATTTTTTATTTTATTTAATTCTGCAAGTGGACTTTTTTTTTTTTATGGTCGAGTTTCAACTGAGTTTCCAAAATTGCTGATGGCCTTCATTTTGCCCATGAATGAGGAACCAACACAACAACTCCCATGTAAAATAAAATAAAATCATTTTAAAAAAAAGAAATGAATTTCTAATTATTTCTGTAGCTTGAACTAAGAATTTGATTGGAGGAACTCGAACACGCAATCATTTAATAAAGCTGAAAATACTTTTTTTTCCCTTTAATTTTAATTCTAGTAATTAGAAAAGACAATAATCAGATGTCGGAACTTTGCAAGTAACGAACGTTTTGTACCCGAAAAGAAATCAAATGAACGCAGCAGTCCAGAGGATAGAGGTATAATCAGTAATAAGTCTGGTTTGACTTTACATTTTAAAAAAATTATTTTTATTTTTTATTTTAAATTAAAATAATAAACTCCTCAACAATCTCATAAACCCTTCACCACAGGAGAAAAAAAAAAAAAACTGATGAGGCGATCGAAACTTTGCAGGTAACAAGCATTTTGTACCCGAAAAGAAATCAAATGAACGCAGCAGTCCAGAGAAGATAGTGGTTTGACTTTGCATTTTACAAACAATTTTTTTTAATTATTTTTATATATTAATATCAAAAATAATTTTTAAAAAATAAAAAAAATATTATTTTAATATATTTCAATCACTCTACCCGACCATATCAATCACTCTACCCGACAACCATACTGCCTCACAATCTAATAATCCCTACCTGACAACCAAACTACCTCACAATCAAATAATCCCTTAACAACAGAAGAAAAAAAAACTGATGAAGCGATCTATGAGACAAGACAGAATAGATAAAAGAAGATGAGAAGGGACGACAGGAACATATCATAAAGACAGAAGATCATAACATTGTTAAACACCACAGTACAACCACAACGAAGGAGCAAAGCTCGAAGATACAGCAGCATGCAAATTATTAACATCATCATATCATAAAGAAGACCAATCCACCTGAAAGAGATATATATATATATATATATATATATATATATATATATATATATCCAACTTACATAGCTGCTGCCGTGTATGAGCGTGTGTTTCATCAGACTTCTTCCGCTCCGCTCCGGGACGCCTCATTCACTCCCACGTCACAGTTCATGGAGCATCGACCACGCCTAAGGATCAGATAAATTATGGCAAGAATAAGCACAAGGATGACACCAGCAACTCCTCCTACTTTAGCAGCGGCGGAGTGGTTTCCAGCGGCCGAGTCTGTCGCAAATGGCGGAGTGGTTTCCATGAGTTAGAAAGGAACGAGGAATGATTAAGAGAGAATCAGTAATGCATGCTGTAATGCTGGGGGGGGGGGGTTTGGGGTAATGAAAAGAAAAGCAGCAGGTTGGGTTTGGGGTAATGAAAAGAAAAGAAAGCAGCAGGTTGGGTTTGGGGTAATGAAAAGAAAAGCAGCAGGTTGGGGCGTGTGTGAAGGGGGTAATGAAAAGCAGCAGGTTGGGGTGTGTGTGAAAGGGGTAAATGAGGATCCTCTTTTTTAAAAAACCCTTCAATTATATCAAGTGAGAGTTTCATTTTGGGGCTCTTCTAGCATGAATATTTTATTATTAGATTTTATGGATATACAAATATTTTGGTTTCGGTAATTATAGCGTAAACGCAAACCTCCCACTAGTTTTTTTATAAGTTTTTTTTTATTACACGGAGTGAAAATCCAACCAATTATAACCAGTAATAGAAAGTATTGTAGTCCATACTTCTGTTTGATTAGAAACTCAAATTCTCCGATTATATTTTGTGTTTTATTTAATTCTGCAAGTGGACTGCCTTTTTTCTATGGTCGAGTTTCAACTGAGGTTCCAAAATTGCCGATGACCTTAATTTTGCCCATGAATGAGGAACCATCACAGCAACTCCCATGTAAAATAAAATAAAATCATTTAAAAAAAAGAAATGAATTTCTAATTATTTTTGTAGCTTGAACTAAGAATTTGATTGGAGGAACTCGAACACGCAATCATTTAATAAAGCTGAAAATACTTTTTTTCCCTTTAATTTTAATTTAATAATTAGAAAAGACAATAATCAGATGTCGAAACTTTGCAAGTAACAAACATTTTGTACCGGAAAAGAAATCAAATGAACGCAGCAGTCACGAAGATTGAGGGATAGAGCTCATAATCAGCCCTAACCCTGGTTTTATTTTGCATTTCAAAAGCAATTCTAAAAAACATATATTTTTATTTTTTATTTAAAATTAATTTTTTTTTTGATATTTTTAAATATGTACTAATATAAAAAAAATGAAAAAAATTATTATTTTAATTCATTTCTGAACTTTTTTTTTTTTCAAAAACAATCTCATTACAACCGAACAATAACATAATACAACCGAACAATAACATAAGCCCTGAACCACAGAAAGAAAAAAAAAACTGATGAAGCGATCGACGAGACAAGATTAACATGATCATATCATAAAGAAGGCCAATTCATAAAGCAGCTGCAAGATTGGCCAATATCCCTACTTACATATATAGCTGCTGCAGTGATTGTGCGTGTGTTTCATCAGACTTCTTCCGCTCCGCTGCGGGACACCTCATTCACTCCCATGTCACATTTCATGGAGCATCGACCACGCCTAAGGATCACATAAATTATGGCAAGAATAAGCACAAGGATGACACCAGCAACTCCTCCTACTTTAGCAGCGGCGGAGTAGTTTCCAGCGGCGGAGTCTGGCGCAAATGACGGTGTGGTTTCCATATCTGAATTAATTAGAAAGGAATGAGGAATGATTGAGAGAGAATGAGCTCTGCTGGAAGTAAGATTGATCAGGTATCTTTCTTTTATAAGGTGTGGAGGGAGAGGGATCGAAGTGACATTCGGTCCAGGAATAGTGCAACTACTGTTAAAGAAACCCCCTTCAGGATAAAGTACTGATATACCCCGGCAAAGATACTAGTGAACCAACACAGCAACTTCCATTTAAAATATTAATAATTGCACTATTCTTGGAATGTCACGTGAAATATGAGATAAAACTTAATTATTTTTTCCCTTTGCAAATCTAAGTATTTTTGGAGCTATAAGGAGTTAAGATCAAGTCTATTTCTATTCAAGTTTTAAATAAACCATTCATATTTGATCTCATAAATTCATAAATTATTTTTTTTTTCTTCCTAAAATCAAATATGAGACAGTTAAAAGAAAAACAAATTCACTAGCTATCTGACCCAACAACTAATATTGTTATAAAACTTATGCTTTGAAATTATATTTTAAGGTATTTAGTATTGTGTTTCAAAAATAATTTTTTTTAAGTTTTTTTATTTTTTATTTTTTATTTTAAACAATACAGTAATGAGTAAATAATCATTAGATTTAAGCAACTTATTGTATGTTTTTCAAGTTATTGTATGTTTTTTTTATGGTTGTTGTATTTGAAGTTAATTAAAATTAATATATATATATATATATATATATATATATATATATATATATATATATTATTGGCCAATATCCAACTTACATAGCTGCTGCCGTGTATGTGCGTGTGTTTCATCAGACTTCTTCCGCTCCGCTGCGGGACGCCTCATTCACTCCCACGTCACAGTTCATGGAGCATCGAGCACGCCTAAGGATCAGATAAATTATGGCAAGAATAAGCACAACGATGACACCAGCAACTCCTCCTACTTCAGCAGCGGAGGAGTGGTTTCCAGCGGCGTAGTCTGGGGCAAATGGCGGAGTGGTTTCCATGAGTTAATTAATTAGAAAGGAATGAGGAATGATTAGTGAATTGGTAACGCTGGAAGAAGTAACATTGAATTATTTGACAAAAAGCACATAAAGCGAAGAGGACATAAAGCGAACGAGGACAGAAAGCTTGAATACAAGGAACAAAAAGCGAACGAGGACAGAAAGCTTGAATACAAGGAACAAAAAGCACACACACCCCGCTTAGAGTAGAGTATTGTGTACATTAACATATACTAAAAGAGGATCCTACGTCAGCACTGTAGACTGGCTATTTCTTCTCCGTGCTTCGCAGACGTTCGTGTACTTTTTTTTTCCCCCTACTACCTGCTGTATCAAGGCATTTAATTGAAGCTAAAGCTGAAACGCATTTCTGTTGTGTCACGCTCATCTAAGCCTATCCATGCAGTGCACGCGAATCTTTAACAAACTGAAGATGAAGATCAAGGTGGGTGTATCTTGGGGAACCACAACTTCTGTTTTCTCATCATTTACCATTGTGATTTTCAAGCTTTCTTTAGCTTTTATTTTTTAAATAATAATAATATTGTTGACTGATTGTCCTTGGAAATCCTCTTTTACTGCTCCTAATATTAGACACTGCCAAAATAAAGGAATGGCTAAGCAAAGGACTGTTTCCGAGTAAATATATCATTATTTCATTTAAATAAAAAAATTAAATTATTGAATAATACTCTTCGTCTACTGATCAATTCAATAAATTAACTATATGAATATTTTCTTTGGGTGTCTTAGCCTGGTTACGCACACCTCGATTAATTTCATGAATTTTGAAGTTAATAATTATATAAACCTTCAATAATTATCATTTTAGCAACCACAAATTTCAAACCTGAGATCAGATGGAAAAAAATTCATCTTGAAGGGAAAAAAAAGGTGGACGAACGCTTGCGAAGCACGGACGAGAAATGACCAGTCTACAGTGCTGACGTAAGATCCTCTTTTACTATATGTTAATGAACAGTGTATTAACGAAAAAGACCTCGGAAAACAACAAAAACCACCGCCAGACCAAGGGGCTCCATTGTCATTACGCACATCGGCCCGGACCGGTCCGTTCTGGCCCACCGGTCTGCTGTTTATTTTATTATTTTTTAAAATTGGCTAAATACGGTTTCAGCCCCTAATAAGACAAAAATGGTGCTTTGGGTACAGGGACTAGACGGTAATTGACCTAATTTTATATTATTTCTTTCGCTTAATGTCAGAGCGTGATGGGCACGCGCCCATCGGTTTTTCACCCACACCCTGTTTAGGTGGCGCGTGCGTCCTCATACGCTGTCCGGAGACGCCATTCTGGAGTCCATATCGATGCGTCTCCGCGTGGCCTTCCTCCCGCGGCAACGTGTTTAACTTACAAATGTCCGTGGACGCGGCGTTTCTCTCTCTCTCTTGCACGTAAAAGTGCAGGAGAGTCCCCCATTTGTTTTAACTTTTTACTTCGGTCCCTTGACTTGCAATTTTGTTTTTGTCCTGATTTTTATTATATAAGTTTTGATTTAGTTCAATTGGGTCCTCCGATTGGAATTGATTGAATGTCAATATTTCACTTCGGTCCTCCTTCTTTTAATTTTCGCATTGGGTTTAAATAACTCAATAAATACGATGCAGAGGTTTCGATTTCTTCAATTTGATCCTTTTATTAAAATTTATAATATATTTAATTTTTATTTCGGCCCTTATACTTTTAATTTCGGATTTTAATCCCTTTATATTTGATTTTCATTTCGGCCCTTATACTTTTAATTTTTTATTTTAATCCCTTTATTTCTTTTTATTTCTAGAATAATCTCTACTTTTGTCCATGTATATATAAGTGTGTTCTTAGCTTTAATTTTTAATTTATGTTATTTTTTTATTTGTTGAGGTGATATTTTTTCCAAAAAAATAAGCTCTTAAATTTTGTTTTGTATCTATGATCATTTGAAAATTGATATTTTTTTTCCCTCCATTTGTTCTTTCTTTTGGTTTTTTATTTGGTTTTTTATTGTTATTTTTATATCAGATGACTTCTTTTTACTTGATAATTTTTATTTTATTTTTTTGTTTGATCTTTTGTTAAAGTTTTTAAGATCTTTTTTATCTTTCATTTATTTTATTTTTTCCATTATTAACATAATAATAATAATAATAATAATAATAATAATAATAATAATAATAATTTAATATTTTTTCTTGCTTACTCTTTTGTTAATGTTTTTAGGTTTTTTTCTCTCGGGATAATTTGATAATTTTTATTGTTTTGACAGTCATAACAATGATATTTTTTTTTTGATCTTTTGTTGAGGTTTTTAGGATTTTTTTAGTCTTTCATTTTTTTTTCTTTCATTATTAACACAATAATAATAATAATAATAATAATAATAATAATAATAATAATAATAATTTAATTATTTTTCTTGCTTACTCTTTTGTTAATTTTTGTTAGGTATTTTTTTTTCTCATGATAATTTGATAATTTTTATTGTTTTGACAGTAATAACAATGATAATTTTTATTTTTATTTTATTTTTTTGTTTGATCTTTTGTTAAAGTTTTTAGGATTTTTTTAGTCTTTCATTTTTTCCTTTCATTATTAACACAAAAATTAAAATTAAAATAAAATAAATTAAAAATCAATAATAATAATAATAATAATAATAATAATAATAATGATTGAATTCTTTTTCTTGCTTACTCTTTTGTTAATGTTTTTTAGGTTTTTTGTTTCTCAGGATAATATGATAATTTTTATTGTTTTGACAGTAATAACAATGATAATTTTTATTTTTATTTTTATTTTTATTTTATTCTTTTATTTGACCTTTTGTTGAAGTTTTTACGATTTCTTTAGTCTTTGATTTATTTATTTATTCTTTCATAATAGTAATAATACTAATAATAATTTAATTATTTTTCTTGCTTACTCTTTTGTTAATGTTTTTTTTGTTGCTTCTTTCAGCAGCTCCCATGTAATGCCAAGATGCTATGATATTGTCTTTCTGTTCCGGCTAATGTTTTGTTTTTTTAATTAGAATAAAATATTAAAAAAAAAATTGGCAAGACAAACTGGACCGGATCGAAAATGTGTAATTACCGTGAAATTCTTCAATCTAGGCACCGTTATTTATCTTTTTCGAGAGACAAATTCATAATTACATTGTGCATAAATAAATAAAAAACTCATTTAGGTGCGAAGCAGAAGAGCAAATGTTCAGTGCTCAGTAACCGACTGATCTACTTTAGATTCTTTTTAATTGTCAAAGAAATTTAATTTTCCACAATCTAGAATATATCATCACGCGTGAGAAACACTTGTCTATTAGAACAATGGGTTGATAATTCAATCTTTCCCTCAATAATAATAATTTAAAAAATTTACTACGTTTTGAAAATGATTTGTTAGCTTTTTTTGGAGGACAATTCTAACTCAAAGGGACCTTTTAGACTTGACTCCTTCAAAAAAAATATTCTCGGGAACCACTATTTTAAGGGTTGAAATGTCTAACTAGAACAAAATATCTCTAATATAGGGTGAAATTTAGTAAATTAATGGCCTTAATTTAGTAAATATATATATATATACTTGGTCAGTATATGTAAACATGGGCACAACCCCTGGATTCATGCATGCTCTCAGTATAAATAATATTCCCTCGTCACCTACACATTCAGCACCATTGTTTTCCAATATTCTCTGCTTCTTCTCTCTTTGTCTTTCTATTTCCATCAGCTTCCTCTCGATTATTTTTTTTCATAGAGAGGGAGTTTTTTTAGGAAGTAACAAAGAAAGAAGAAAATGGCTGTTTCTAACATTTCATTTGGAGTTTTTGCTGCCATTGTTGCCATGATCGGTGCCATCTTTCTGCCTCTGGCTCATGGCCAATCCTCAGCTCCTGCTCCATCACCCACGAGCGATGGTGAGTCTATCCCTTCTTCTTCCCAACTTCTTTCATCAACATATAGATGAATGGACAAATATATATGAAATTGCTTAACTTATGGAGAAAAAACGTAAAACCCAGTATTATTTTCTTATAACTGAATAAAAATCTACCCTTTTAAGAGAATAAAAAAAATAAAATTGACTCACCCTTTTTCCTTTTACATACAGGCACTACAATAGATCAAGGAGTAGCTTGTATTCTGATGCTTCTGGCATTGGTGCTCACATACCTTATTCACTGATTCAGAAACAAGAGCTTCATGATCTTGGATGCTGTGTTGCTGTCGTTGTAATCTGAAATGAAAATCTCTAGTTTTGAACAAGAATTGTGTTTTGGTACGTTTTGAAGATCCGATCGGTTCCATATGTAATCATTTGTTGAAGGATAATCTCTGTCGACCATCCAGATTGTTTTTTGTCCTGGAAAAAAGTATTGTTTTATCTCCTTTTATTGCATCAAGTTTGGGAGGTGCCAAATGCGACGAATTTAGCCATGGTGATGAGTACAAATGTGAAATCATAAGTTTCTTTCATACTTATATTATTATTATTATTATTTATTAGCTATTTTGTATAGATATTCGTACTGTGTGTGTGTGTAAAAATAAATAAATAAATAAATAAATAATATTGATAATTCAAAAACCAAATCACCATTTCAAATTAGTTTGGTTTGGTATTTATCCAAGTATTAGTTAAATTTCCATTCTAAATAAATTATTTTAAAATATAATATTTTTTCTTATTTTGCATTCCCATAAGAAATATTCAGCCTCAAAAGAATTCTCAATTTTGATTATATTTTCTAACTTTTTTTACATCAATTGGATTCCCTAACTTCATAGTGATATGGCCTAATCAAATAACATTACAAACATGCAAGCATTGAAGAGCACGAACTGAAAATACATAGCAGGTTTAGCTTCGATAAGTAAACGATCAACAACTGAATTGATTCCGTAATGACCTCATATCAATTTGTAAAATATTCATATTGCAAGATCTAATTTTGAAGATCAACACCAGGCCAGGGAAAATATCCTCAAGAAAAAGATTGGGGGTGTTTATTTGAAGTTGCAACCATACTAGCAATCTTTTATTTCCTTTACAAAGATCAATCAAATTGGTATCATGTTACTTTAGTCCTCAACAAGTATTAGCAAAAGTGGGGGAAGTAGCCTATAAACTTGCCTTGCCTACTGGGTCTTAGATTCATAATGTCTTTCATGTGAGTCATCTCAGGAAATGCTTAGGTTCCATGGTTACAGTCTCGCCTGAGCTTCCACTAGTGTCGGTGACTTCTACAATCTTGTCACAACCTAAGTTAGTGTCGGATCATCGTGTTATACAAAAAGAACAGTATCGGCTTAAGATATAAGTTTTAATCAAATGGAAAGATGTTGTCGTTGAAGATGCTACGTGGGAAAATCAGTAGCGTTTTTTGAAGACGTGTCTCGACTTTGTCCTTGGGGATAAGGATACTTAGAGGGAAGAGGAATGATATTTATGCAAACATTTCTTCACTGTTCTCATTCTTCATCTTTTTAAATTACTTCTATCACAATTGCAATATAAATAATATCTCATCCCTTTAACATGATTTCTTTTTGTTCCAGCATTCTACCATGATTATGTATTTCATTCTCATCTTTTATTGCTGAAGCTATCAAGCTAATATTCTACAATGGACATCATCATTATCAAGAATCTGGTGCTCCTTGGTTAAAACCAATGGCAACTCCTCTGATAATCTTCAACAATTGTCTTTTCATCAAATCTGGTATCCTTCAATGGAATCTAGTTCAGCATCAAAATCTACCATGAAAATCTGATTTCCTTAAATGGTAACCAGCATAATCCAAATTTGGCAATCCCTTAGTGAATACCAACTTAAATCAAAATTTTGGTTTCCTTTAGTGAAAACCAAGATAGTCCAAATCTAGCATCCCTTAGAAGATATTAGCTTAACCTTTAATATATAACTCATCTTTGACACAAATAGTTTTTTTAACTTCATAGGCCTAATCATTTGTGTTGATTTAATGAGTTAAATTCAAGAAATGCAAGAAACTGGCGGAAGAAGTGTTAAGAGAGTTTGTAAGCTGAGGTCCACAGAAAAATAAAAAAACTTTGATCAGGGAAAATTCTCAAAAGTAAGAAAAATTCTGCTCCTTTAGAGCCCTACAAGTTATGGACAACCTGGAAAACAAAATTGGATTATGAAAAGATTCTATCCTACTCTTCCAGGCCTAGAGAAAAAGCACCAAAACCATGATTAAACTGCATTTCTTCTCTGCTTGTATGTGCATGTTATTCCAGTAGTTACTGCTGACTGTTTTTCCAATGTCAAAGTGTTGCTCCTGTGCCATCACCGAACATTGCTTCTGTGAAAAAATGAAAAAAAAAGAGGTAAAAGTACACCGATCCCCATTTACTCTGAAGTTGCATATCTGTGATGTAGAACATGCTTCGCGACTTCATAAAACGAAACCACAATCCCAACAGATGGCCCAGCACGGCCAACACGAGGACCAACACCTGTGAAAAGTGCCCTCATTCCTCCATCCCTGCTTCAATCAAATAAAAAATCATAAATAAATCAAGAAGTTCAGAAGATCTGTTATGGCAATGCAATCAAGTGGTTTGCATGCCAGCAGCCTACAAAAAACACCAAACAACCTTTTGGCATCATTATTGGTTAAAGAAGAAGATGGGCTTTAATCAACGAATACATTCATGAAATTAGAAAGGTACCTCCAAACCTCCATCAATGTTTGCCGCGTAGTCATCCTCAATGCTCTAATAGGATCCTTCTGAAAATTAAATGATAATATCAAATTTGTCAGGCATTGTAGGTCAAGATAGCAGTTCATGAATCTCAATTTTCAGGCTATAATCTGGAATCCTATCCAGTTGGTTCCTTTTATTCTCGTTTGGTTTTCATGAGACATATATATCATTGCATTGTCTTAAAACATGATTGGAGGATAACATCTGCCTAAAATTGCATTCAGAAGGGCAGGGGAAAAGCAATAACCTCTATCTGCCTGCGGGTTTTTGCAACATCTAAAGGGCATGTAGCAGCAGCAGCAAGGCTTCCTGCGACAAAAGCAGCAGAAAAGTTTGCTCCAAAGACTTTAAAAGCATTGGGAGTCCTCGCCAACCAAACTTAGAAGCCTTCTCCTGATCTATATCAACAGAAAAAAGAATTTGCCATTTCTCAGAAAAATATACATCATATAGACAGTAACTACATCTACAGTCCATTAGCCTAAAAAATCTTTTTTTTTTGGGTAGAAAATGCAAGAAGATGGCTACTTACTGGCTCAAGGGTTGACCAACAGATAGCTGAGTATGGAACATCACGAGCAAGCTGTGCTCCCATGCCTGACCACAAGAAGCGATAGCCTCTCACTGTTGCAAGAAACTATGTTAAATATCGCAATCAGTCATTCCAAGACAGGAAGTTGATTATTTTGTAATATGCATTCAAAGGGACACTTTGACTTTGGAGCTCTAGACCTTCATTTTTAGCCTTATTTTTTTTATCCTCCAACTGGAATTCGATGTTGTCCTTTTATTATTTGAGATATTTTCACAGGTTTCTTATAAGTGGTATGAATGGATTTTAATGAGCCAATGCCAACCCGCAGCAGGAGAATATTTTTTCTTTCATGGATACTGTTATCCAGTGAACTTTAATTATTCCTCAAGCTAGAAAGATGAGTCTGGGGGGTAACAACCTTTAATTGATTGGTGCAGGTGAATTTCAAATGAGGCGTGAAACAGGATACATATTCCACTACCTTCACTTTCCAATCCAAGGAAGATCCAAAATTATGCAATAAAAGAAACATTTACCATTTTGAACGTTGTTTGTACTTCTGACATGGGAGAGAACCTCAACTAATGTTTTCCAAACTCCTGGAGGTTTAACAGTTTGTGCTGCCTTAAATGCCTATGTTTGAAGAAACAAACAAGTAAGACCTCCCATAAAAAAAAAAAAAAAAAAACAATCCAGGATCAAGTACTAAAGAGAATACAATTTCTTATTATTAAGTTATTTTTTTCAACAATGTCTAGGGTGACAAAACATATACTAAATCATTGAAATTGTGTAATTTCCAGTTCAACATGTTCTGTCACAAAATAGATTAATGCATTAAGGAAGATTGCAAATAACATCCTATTATTTTACCTGTACTGCATTATGGAATCTGGGAGAACAGTGAGTACTAAATTGTTGTCCGCATATTAATTGGAAACAATGAACCAGGCAACAAATTGTACTTCATAGAAAAGAAAGTACTATATATATATAGGCACACACAGAAAAAAAGCACATGGAAATCATCTCAAATTCTATGTTTCTAATGGATAGCACCAATCCAGACAGGGGATGGGTGACTTGGAGTTCAAATAAAATTATAAAATACAAGAAGAGAGAAATTACAAAATGCCATGGGTAAATCATTATCTACTTAAACAGGTGAGACATCAACAGTTACATTTCTAGTATCACGTTGAAACAAAGACATCAACAGTTATATTTCTCGTATCATGTTGACACAGAAACATCAACAGTTATATTTCTCGTATCATGTTGACACAGAAACATCAACAGTTTCATTTCTAGAATCGTGTTGAAACAGAGACATCAACAGTTTCATTTCTAGTATCGTGTTGAAACAAATTTAGTACTAGTTGTGGGATAGGGAACACAGAATCTGGATACTTGTATCGGGTACTGGAGATTTATAAAAGATGAAATCATTTCTCTACCATGCCAACAGAGGGATCCATTCCCAATATAGCAGACAAATTTTTAAATATATATATATATATATATATCATATATCTACCTGCATGCGGGTTCTAGCAAGCTCGATAGGATAGCAAGTTGCACAAGCTAACGAACGTGCCATCGAACCTGCTACCAAAGGCACATATGAAGTGGCACCAGGAACATTTTGAGCAGTTAGATCCTCCAGCCAGTTACGAAATAAATCATAGCATGGTAGGTAGATCCCAACCTGCATATGGGAGCACAGACAAACATTACTAAGAGCTGATATAATACAAAACATTTCAACCTTGCAATAGTGCCATCTCTCAACTGAAAATCTCCTTGCTGATTGAGGGACTTACTGTTGGTACAGCTAGAGCCAGACCAGCATTTGTGCCTCTCCATAGCCTCGCAATTCCTTCCTACAAATTTGTCCTCCGATTAAATAATTGATAGTGGTTCAGGCCCATTGAAAAATCAAAACCGAAGTCACTAGGAATATAAACTCTAGAGTTGAATATGCAAATCACAATTTTTTTCACAATACTAAAAGATCAATATGCAAGCCTGCAACTGTTTCACCCAACACCATGTCAAACATTTAATATCAGCATCTGAGATGCACATTTCTCCACTGCAAAATGCATACACAAGCATTTCACTGTCCAATCACGCCGAGCGCTGTTCTATCAACTCTTTTTTGTTGTTGCACCCCTAGAATTATTTACATTTTTATATTATCACAAATTTACTAACAAATCACCAACCTGCCGTATGATTTTGTAGAAAACATCTAGAGTTCCCTTGTACTGAAAGCAATCAGGAGGACAAATTGATACTGTTCCATGAACCCCAGCATGTGTACATGATGGAGAACACCTCAGATCAGCGAACATCTGAGCTAACACCAAACATTCCCAATTAATCGAAAGCTTTGGCAGTGCAAAGCAAAGAGCATATACAACTGGTACATACAAAATAAAAACTAAAAGGAAAAGAAAAGAAAAGAGAAAAGTCCATACCATGGTTGGCCCAAAATATGCCATTCTACTTATAATGTTACTTAGGGGGTGTGAGTATGCAACTCCAGCTGCCTGTGTTTGCAACCTCGTCTGAATCAAAGAACATGAAATAATTCAGTAATCACCATGCTTTTAAATAACATAAAAAAACAGAAATCATATCCCATTAAAAAAACAATGAATCAGAAATTTGCATAAACTATCAACCCACAATCACAAAATCAAACAAAAGAACACCTCATTTTCCATTTATAAGAAAACCTAAAAATCAATATGAAAATCAATATGAAGCACAGAAATAACACTAACAGAAAAATAGTTGAAACTGAAAAAAAAAATCATATCCAAAATAGCCGAAACTGAAAGAAAAAAAAACCTGAAACCCATAGAAAAAATAAGAAGAAAAACGCAAACAATTACCTTGACTACATCAAGAGGGTTAACAATAATAGCAGACAAAAAAGCCGCACCAGCAGCAGACACAGCTCTTTCTCCAACCCCTAAACTCCCATCTGTTGTAGTTGTTGTGACTGCACTATTCGACTGTTGTTGCACCTGGGCATCGCAGAATCTTCTCTCAGGAAATCCTCCATGATCATGATTACCATCAAGAGCCATCAAGTCATGACCGTTGCTGCTGCTGCTGCTATCGCTATTTATTTCCCATTGATTTCTGAGTTATCTTTGCCCCCATCATCTAAAAAAAGAAAAAAAAAACTTTGAGAGATTAAATAGATGTTTATTGCTAAAAAAAAATAATGGACTTTTGGTTCTGATTAAAGAGAGTGCATTTTCTTCGAGATTTTTGTGCTCTTACCGATTCCTTGGAGAGCAGGAAAAGAACAGAGGGTAGGGAGGTAGAGATCCCTGTTTGTGTTTATACTTAAGGCCACGTTTGGAGACCTTCGTCTTCTTTTTTTAAGAAGCGTTATTTTAGGGTTCTGTTTGCCTAGACTTTTCTTTTTCTGTGTGGCTGTTGTAATTTCATTTTTTGTTTTATTATCTAACTTCAACAAATTCAATTGATTATTAATAATTTCTCATTTGCTTTTATGAGTCTTTAATTTTACATTAATAATTTAATATTAGTTATTTTATATACTTTTAAAAAGTAAAAACTATTAAAGAAAATCATGTTAAAAAAATTAACAGACAAGAAAATTGGACACGACATCATTTCTCATATTAATGAGTTTTTATAAGGGCTAGTTATTCAAATAAAAATTTTATTTTTAATAGAATACGGAATTAAAAAATAGATAATATATCAACTTGTGATTGGTTGATGATTCAATTCAAGATAAAAGTTATTATTTTAACTCTACATTTTAGAACAATTAATTATAGTTTTTTAAATTTAATTATATTTTAAAAAAATATATATAATGTGAAAAAAAAAAATCAATATTAAAATAAATTAGATGTTCATTTTTATTTTCAATTAAAAGTGATTTTGATTTCATTAATGAAAATGATTTGACAATTATAGTTTCTTATATCTCATGTTTTCAAAATAGTCCTTTAACAAGAGAGAACTATTTTCAAATCAATTAGAATAAAAAATAGATATCACAAACAATTTGAAAAAAAAATATACAATATAATTTTATTTATTTTTTAAAAATATGATATTAATAGGATAATTAAATTGAACAAACTCACTAAATCGCCTTCCTGAATAAAAATGCAAGTAAAAGCCTTATAAATAAGTTAAAAATCAAGGGATTTTATGCACATTTGTCTATTTGTTCATAAATTTAATGAATAAACTCAACAGATTTATTATTTTCCCCTTAATATTTTACCAAAGAAAATCGTTGCCAATGGACTTATAAATATAGAATTGAAATTTAAAAAATACACGTGTAATTGAAATATTAAAATGTATCTTTTTTTTTATTTTTAAGTTGAAATATCTTACTAAAAATTATTTATAAACCCTACTATGAGCACGAATTTTGGAAGTAGTGAATAATTCCTCCCTCGCTGAGGCTTTCCTGAGATGAGAAGAAAGATACGGTGGCGTATAGCATTTCGTATTGGGAAAAGAAAAGGGAAGAAACAAACAGGGCCTTAATGGGAACTTCAGGCGCGCCGTTGATGCTAACTAGTTCCAGGGTTTTCTAGTTTCTTCCGTGGGCCCCGAGCCGTGGCGCGATTCCCGTTGAGAATCAACGCCACCAAAGTTACAGGCTTACAGCTGCGCGCTTTTACCCTACTTGCTCTCTCTCAGCAGTATACTGTTCAAAGTGCGCGGTGTCGACACAATTTTCAAACTATATATATATTTTTACTATTATTATAAATAAATATTATTAGAATTTCAATTATTTAAATTCTGCATATATATATTTTCAGTCGAATTTTTATTATTATTATTTTGATGACATCTTAATATTTTAATTTACAACGTTTTTTGAATAAAAACTTAAAGTAAGTAAAATAAATATTTATGAGAAATAAATATTTTAAATTTAGTAGAAATTTATTTAGCCTAAACTATTTTTTTTTTTTTAAAAAAAAAAGAGATTTGTCACAAGTACTGTGATAAAAACATTATCGGAGAGAGATTGTGGGAAGTTGCAGCATGTGTGACAATGTCAAAATCCATAACGTCGACTTATATGTATAGTGAGCTATTATGAGTTAGGACTTGGACGATGAACAATCCAAAATCTAAGACACACATAAAACACAACAGAACTAACAATAAAGTGATTGGTAATTAGACTCTCAATTTGTGGGAGAAAGTGTAGCAAAGTTATGAGAAAAAAGTTTTGTTGATTTTCATACATCACTACTTAAGGGAAAATTTGTCAAGGAAAATGTTGATTTGTTGAAACCGGTTTTGATTTATTTCCATACTTGTAGGTTGGCACATAGGGTTTGAGTGGATTTATAGGGGTTTATGGTGACATTCTAAAACTTTAAAGCGGATATATTTATGAAGAGATTGATGGAATCTTGGGGGATGTTTTGAGAGTGTCTAGTATCGTGAAACAAGCTCATGGGTGAATGATTTAGCATGTGAGATTGTAAATGGAATAAGAGTTATGTTGTATATTAATTGAGAGGGTTAGCATAAGAATTTATAAAGACAAGGGCAGAATGTGGAAATGGTGGTATAGTTTTTTCTTTGTCTCGATAAGATTGGTGAGATTGGTCTCATCAATTTTGAGATGATCTTAAAGCATTTGGCTTGAGTCTGTTTGAAAATAAGCATGAACCTTAAAACATAGTTACAATCTTGGTTTTGAAATAGATTAACAATAAGATTGTTAATGTTTTTATTACTACATATTCAATGGACTGAACTTTGATTGAATATGGATAAAACTAAGACGTTTTATATCAGGGCACAACATTGTGATAATAGATAAGTTTAGTGTATAAGTACTTTAAATTTGTTCTTCTACTAAGTGAGTTTTGTTAGAAGGTTAAATCCATGAAGGGTATATTAATAAAAACATTTGGAAAGACACACTGAGAAGTGACAATCTATGAGAAAATCTCAAAATCAATAATATTGACTTACACAGGTAATGGGATGATATGAGTTAGGATTTAATCAATGAAAAATCTAAATATTTCATGAAACATGGTAAAACTAGAAATTAGACATTCAATTTGCGAGGGAAAGTGACAACAAATTTATAGGATGTTTTAGTTGTGTGTTTAGACATGACTAGTTGAGAGAAAAATTGTCTACATCATGAGTGATGGGCTATCAAACATAGGGCATGATTTAGAATACTTTACAAAGTTGCTAAATTAATGGGAACATGGGGAAGACTGCTTAACACTTACTAGAATAAAAGTCACTAGGTTAACAAAGAACACAAAGAGAAACTACCCCTCATGTCTTAGAAAAAAAAAGACAATAACTTTAGCTAGTAACCTCTATAAAATTATTTATAAATAGGCTTTAAAACCTTTTTCTATGTAGCATACAAACTCCATACAAGTTTTGTGCATAACATATATATACTTTGTGTATATTTCTTTGTTAATAGTTAATAAAAGGTTAGAAAAAATGTTCCTCTAAATATTGTCGTGTACTTTATTTTGCTTGTGTTAATTTCACTTATTTGTGACAAACTTAAAATACATGAATCTATTTTTGGTGAGTTAAACATATAATCATAGAAAAACAAGAGTGAAATGGTAAAGAAATGTTGAGTCTAATGAAACTAGATTAATGCATAAGGGGCTAAATTTTTATGGATAAAAACTTGTCAATGTCATACATTGTTTTTCAAATAAAAACTAGTAATGATATGTAAAACATATTTTAAATCATGAAACATAAAATATTGTTTCTATTATTCTTGTATGACTATATAAACAATTAAAGAATAATTAATTTTGATTAATGAATATAAAAATAATATATATATATATATATATATAATCTCATTGAATATTCATGTCTTTTTTTGAAAACTTGTGCATATTAATTTCACATTTAATTATAAAAACAAAATGCATATATCATCATATAAAGTAAAAAAAAAAGATATAAAAAAATAATATTTGAAATACTATTGTAATAATCTATCTATTTAGGATTTTGCTTTAAAATAAAATAGAAAAATTTCTTTTTAAAGGAGGGCCTATAGTATTAGCCCACACATGTTTAAGTCTTTAGTGATTGTTTGAGAGTGTAAGTGTGAGTGAGTTACTTTTAAAATATATTTTTTTTAGAAATACATCAAAATAATATTTTTTTTATTTTTTAAAAATTATTTTTAACATCAACACATCAAAATAATATACAAATACCAAAATAAATTTATTTTTTAATTTAAAATAAATAATTATTTTTCTTTTCTTTTCAAAATATCTTGTTTTCTGGCCTCGAAACTCAACCCTCGATATTTTTAAAAGTAGTGGATGAACACACATTCCACGTGGAAAGACAATGTGTTGCCAGCTACAACAATCTTCATTCATCATCGACAAGAAAGAATGTGAAACAACGTACCCCTAGCATATTGGTAAAAGACAAAGCCAATAAAACATACTTTATTTTGGTAACATCCCCCTCCAAAATATATGTTTGAACCCGATCATGGCTCCGGCTTTTCCGGCCGCGGCGCTCAATGCGTGACAAGTTGATCTGAGTCGGGTGGGAAACAACTCGGCTGGAAGCACAAAAGTTGTGCTATTCGGACCGAAATTGGCAAAGGAAAAATGTGACGGGCATAGAGAAGTGCAAATAGCCACTTCTTATGCTCTTTAACATCATCGTAAAAAACTCCCATAAGCAGTATGAAGCTTGGCATCGTAAAAAATTCTGGTTGTTTCAGATTTTTATAAAATGAACATGTCTTAACTCAAACTCGAGATATATTATACAGATTTCAAGTTTTTATCATCACACCACACCTCTTGAAAAATTTCGATGAACAAGACAGTGAACCAGTGACCAGGGAATGTGGCAAGCAATGCAACTATGAACACGGCACAAGATGTCTCATAGACTGGCCACTGAGTGTACCAACTAGGGCTACACCAGTAACCACATTGTTAACATTTGTTGGAAGCTTTCCTGGATTTCCTGTGATTGGATCATAGTAGTAAAGGCGACCGAGGAGTTTCAACACGGTGGAGCTGCAAAAAAGATCATAAGCATCGGTGAAAAATCCCATGCCGGCAATGCTAACCGCTGAGACATGGTCCAATTGTATCCTAGCATTGTCAAGAGTTTAATAACCGCTAAACTTGACAAGGACCTGTCTTTCTTTTGGCGGGAGTTGTTTTCTTGCCTGGGATTTCATGGTTATATATATAACTGGTATTTATGATAAATAAAATAAATAACTTTTTTTTTATACAAGAAAACTCTATTATAGGAAAGTGTATTTTGTGGAGCTAAATAAACAATTAAAACCCTGACTGTTTCAGACTCTTATAAAAAATATACATCTCGACTTAAACTCGAAACTTGATGTTGAAATCATAAATTCTAATAGAGCATGATAGCATGACTGTGACTCTCTAAAACCCAGTTCGTATATTCTTTCATGTGGAGTTTGCTCCAGCAGGTTAGCATGGAATTGTATCACAATACATATTTCAAGTAATTAATCATACTGCCAGGCTTTGAGCCCTAAATAATTCACCCTGCACTACATAATCGTAGATTAAGCTCAGAAACTGGCATATGATTTGGATTCTCAAGTTACCTGCTTGCTTATTAATCTCTCCTTTAATTCCATGGATTCGTTGCATATTAAAATAATATATATATATATATATATATAAAAAATATTTTTAATTTTAGTATATCAAAACGTGTAAAAAATTTACTTGATTGTTGTTTATTATTTCATGTAAATCTCGAGCTACATAGACAAAAAAGTATTGATTCTTCCAAAAATCTAAACTAGGCAAGTTAATTTGGTAAACTGCTAACTTAAAACCTGGATTTTATATTGAATTTAAATAAAAATTAATTTGATCAATCAATTCTATAGATGAGCTTATAACTTGATTAACATAGTAAGAACCTAAATACAATCTTATTTTATATTAAAATTACATTAATAATTTTAATATTATTTTAAATTAAATTGAATTAACTCGGTTTTACTAACTCAACTTGAAATTGAGACTTCAAACCAAGTTATGAGTTAGACTTCATAACCATGTTTCTTATTTTACTTTACTAGGTCATTTAGGTTATTAAAAATTTGATCAAACATAACAGGTTGTATCGAATCAAAAGCTTAATCTATTTGATTGATAGTTAGAACAAGAGTAAGTGTTTTTGTAAGAAAATAAAAAAAAACTTTTCAATTTAAAATATATTAAAAAAAATTATGTTTTTTTAAATTTAATTTTAGCTTATCAATATCATTAAAAGATCACTTAAAAAAACTTAAAAGGGCTTTGAATTGCCAATTTTTCATAATAACTTACCAAATAGCAATTTTTCTCTCTTCCAAAAAATCGAAGAAAAGCCATTTTCCCTCTCCACACCTTCCCTTTTTGTAACCTTGCTTATCTTCTTCAATGAAATGGGAGATGGAGGTCGATGAAATAGAAGCTGTGCTGGAAAAAATATGGGATTTACACGACAAATTAAGCGATGCAATTCACTCAATTTCACGCGCTCACTTCCTCAGCTCTATCAAATCCCTTAAAACCAACAACAAGAGACTGAACAGCGAGAGCGATGTTGGGTTTGAAGAGAAAAACAACAGTAGGGCTTCTGGGTTCGTTTTTGTTAAGGATTCTGGGGTTGATGACAATGACTTCTCGGCTATTCAAGAGGCTAAGAGTCTTAACTCAATTCGGACTGCTCTTGAGAATCTTGAAGATCAGCTGGAGTTCTTTCATGTGAGTTTTGGTGTTATGGGTTTATGGGATTTGTTCTGTTTATTGATTGATGGGTTTAGTTTTGTTTTTGAGGAATTTGTGGGACTTTTGAGGTTTTGTTTTTTGGGTATGGTATAAAATAATTTGTTAGTGAAATCATGGGTAGAAAGAGAAATCTTGAATCTAGGGTGTGTTTGTAGGTGAAAAAATTGAAAGATTGAGGTTAACTAGGTGCCAATTGTGTGTTTTACAAGCAAATGGTTTTTTATTCATTGACTCTTTGGTCACTATTTTTTTGATAAAGAATTCATGAAATTATTTTCATCATTGGAGGTTTAATTTGAGTGATTTTGATTGTTTTTCCTGTATGATAAATTCGTTTTTTGATATTTGTTTTCTTGTTAATTTGCAAAACTGTGCTGTCCACTTTTAATTGCAATTAGTTGAAATTGAGGTGATTGAAAGGTTTAATTGTGAATCGTTCATACACTTTGATATTATGGGGTGTTTAACGACTGGAAGTTGGGCAAAGGACTAGAGGAAGTGAGCCGCGTAGGATAAGTATTCTGTTGATTCTTTCTGGGTTAAATAAGGCCAAGTATAGTGCAAGTGTGCAACTTGTTCGGATACAACTTTCTTACAGTTAAGATTGCTTTGACAAAAAGGACTTGTTTGAGCTGCACCTGGTCACAAAAAAGCTTTCTGAATTCATTTCAGTTCACGAATGGTGAGTTGTGCTATGTAAATTGCTGTAACCGCTGGTAAGGCGGGGGTAAACACATCTGATTGATTGTCATTAGATGTGATAAAGACTTGCTAATGTTAGGGATAGCATAGTATCAATTGGTAGTCTCAAAGAGAACTGAGAGAAACAGAATTGGTAATCACATATGATTGATTAAAGTAAACAGAAGTCATCTAGTCCTGTAATGAACAGAATGTTTGAGGCAATGCTTTGTTGAGTTGTTATAGGTGCCTGCAGCGATGCTCTTCAACTATATTGGTCTTTGTTTTTCATGCTTCAATTTATGTTTGTGGAATTATTTGCTTTACATTTCCAACTTATGCATCATTGGATATATAAGTCGTTTCATCTGTTATGCAGACTGTACAAATACATCAACGGGCAGAGAGAGATGCTGCCATTGCTGGATTAGAACAAAGTAGGATTATTCTGGCTGTGAAACTGGCTGGGCACCATGGTAAGAAGTACAAAGTAATTGAAGAAGCTCTGGCATTTGTTGGGGATGTGAATGATGCAAGTCGGTTTGTGTCCCCTGAAAACCTTTATGGTTCGCCTACAAGCCCATCAGGTGAGAACTTGGTTAGGCATGAAGGGAAGGGGCCTAACGTGGTGATCAAAGTTCTCCTTTCTTGTTTTGAATTCGCAAAGAAGTCCCTCAAAGTGGATAATATGGGTGGCATATTGGGCAATGCTGCTTTATTCACGGTTAGCATGATTGCCATGCTCCATCTGCATCAGGTAGCCTACAAGGACCATCCCTATAAGCAAGAAGATCTTCTCTATAGCAATAGAAATGGGAAGAAAGTATCTGGGCTGGAAGGATCTTCATCCAATGGTAGTTTGAACCACTTGGATGTGATGTTAGCAAGGGGTTGAGGTAAAAGCCTGAATTTTTCTTGCAGTTAGTTAAATGGTGGAGGATATGCTGTTGTCGTGATTGAAAAAGGTTTTGTTGTTCTTGCGGATTTCTTCCCACGCAAATCTGGAGATGTTGAGAAAGAATAGAGCTAGTAGTTTCTTTGTTGATATATTTTTTGTTTCGATTGTGTATACCCTAATATCTAACCAATTTTATCTTTCAAGTGGATGATGCCATCCAAGTTTTTCTGATATGAATGCCTTTCTTTTCATCACTACTCTACCATTTTACTTTTCTCCCGCGTCAAAATTGCTTTGTCGATCACAGTTTTCTACGAGGGAACTATTTGTAGAATTGGTTTTTGTTATAGCAAGCGTTAAATATTGCTATATGGTTCCTTTTCTGGTTCGATGGGAAGCCCACAGGCTTACCCCTGTCCCAAATTATTATCTCATCCTTCTAAAGATTGTAGTGGAAATTCCAAAATCCCAAAATTTTAGTGCTCGGATTGGGAACAGATGCTGCTATATATATATATATAAAGCAACTACTGTAAAATCGAACATTACCAGAGTGACTATAGCTGTGCAATTGTGCATGTAACACATGTTAGATTCATGTCGGCCACTTCAAACCGAGAGTACGAGGAAACTAATCAGCTCCCTGCGTCTGCAACATAGATTCCAGGACCAATCACTTGAAAAGAAAAGTAGGGTTTTCTTTCTCTCGATATATTTCCAGGTTCCTGTATATTTGCTGCTTAACCACTACGCTAATCTAACCCTGGAAAAATTGTTCTTTAAATTTAACAGGACGACAGCCCTTCTCGTTCAACCTCATCCTTAACACAAAGCAAGCTTTGCTGTCTTGCCAAATGGATAAAAAAGGAGAAATTGCACTTGCCCAGATGAGAAAAGCAGTCCAAAATCTGGGTGGTTCTACTGAGGTATATATATATATGTCTTCCACCTGATGTGCACAACGATATCCTGTAGAAATGTAACTTTGTGCCCTATTTATTGGTGTTCAGGTTTGATTCTTTTTTACTTGGTGGTTTTATTGGCAGAGGTATGGTGACCCAACATTGACAAGGTTCTTGAAGGCAAGATCAATGAACCCAGAAAAGGCATCAAAAATGTTTGTGCAGTGGCAGACATGGAGGGCTAGTTTTGTTCCAAATGGGTTTATTCCTGAATCCCAAATTCCTGATGAATTGGCATCAAGAAAGGCCTATTTGCAGGGTTTATCAAAAGATGGTTATCCAGTTTTAATTTTCAAAGGAAGCAGGCATTTTCCTTGCAAGGATCACCTTCAATGCAAGAGTATGTATCCAAAATTCCCATTCCCATATCATTTTAGTCATTTTCCCTTTTTCTCTCTCGATTTTCACTCTCATGTGACATTTACCGAACAAGGAAGAGGCATCTGACTCTAATTTTGTTTCCCTTTTGGTGCAGGGTTTGTGGTATATATGTTGGACAAAGCTATTGCGAGGTGAAGTTGGTAAACTACCAAACAGGCACTAAAACCACAACTTCATAGTCATTGTGAATTTATCATTTCCATTTTTCAAGTTGATATTTCGTGCTTGTTTGAGAGTGGAGTTGAGATTGCTTTCAGTGCTTTTCATTTAAAAATACATTAAAATTATATAATTTTATTTTTTAAAAATCATTCTTGACATCATCACATAAAAATGATATAAAACACCAAAAAAAATTTTTATATAATTTAAAGTAAAAAATAAAAATAAAAAATTTTCAATTTTTTTCAAATGCACTTAACGCAGAACTTCCTGATAACAGGAAAATGCTATCGAACCAATTTGCCATGCAATAATTTCATGCTACTGAGGGATCCATTTGATGTTGCCATTCATTAGCATCTTTGGCTGCTTACATTTTCCTCTGATGTTCAGTAATTTCATGCTACTGAGGGATCCATTTGATGTTGCCATTCATTAGCATCTTTGGCTGCTTACATTTTCCTCTGATGTTCAGTTTAACTTGTTCATGAGTTGCACCCCATGATGTTCAGTTTAACTTGTTCATGAGTTGCACCCCGTGAAACCTGTTAGTCCTAAATTTTGATCCTTGCAATTATAAACGTTATTCCTTTTTCATTCCAAATTATTTTCCATTTACCGTACAATGTAATTTCTAGTGATCAGAAAAAAGGTAAAATGTAGAGCTCAATTTCTGATTTTCATAAAGAATATTTGCTTACGCTGTTTCAGGGCAATTAAAGAGCATGAAATAGGAAATGAGAAGTTCATTGTCCTTGTTGATCTTCGGCAACTAACATATAAGAACTTTGATCCTCGCGGATTAATCAATGCTGTACAATTTATGCAGGTAATTTTTTCTTGTCTATTTTTTCCTTTTAACAAAAATAAAAAGGAAAATTGTAAAGTAAGCATAAGCTAATTAGTAATTGAAAGTATTTGACATAAGAGCATTAATTCAATTGATATTCTTACCTTTTTGTATTATCCGCTGTTCAAGTCATTTAAACCTCGAATTTGTATCTCAATGAGTTAGCCTAATCTTAATTGTATCCCTAATGTGTTAGCCAATGATCTCAATTGGATACTTTTCTTCATGTCTGTGTTATTTTTTGGTCTATGATTCCATGTGCATAGTTTATGTAATAAAAAGATGTCATTTTGCATTAAAAAAATTAAATTTAAAATTTGGAAAACAATGATAGAAGGACCTCATTGAGAAATACAAGACATGAAGGATGTAATTGATAAATAAATATTTCCTTAGTATCATCCGCAAGATTTTCTTCAAAAGAGCGTAGATTTTCTTCTCATTTTTAATAATTTATTTCTCGAAGAAACGAAGATCATAATTTGACTACCTTAATTATTTTTAAAATTCTTATATTTTTATTAGTAAATCGTTTTCTGTAGTATATTAACTTTGACCACCTTAATTTGTGATGAGAAATTGAAGACTGAGATAGTGGAGAAGAATGAAAAGGCAAGAATGGAGTTTGTAAGAAAAATTGGGGAGGAGGTCTTGCCCAGAGAGCTTGGTGGTCGAGCTCAACTTGTACTTCTGCAAGATGTCAAGGTGCCCTAGTTGACTGATTGATCCGCAGAAAAGTCAAAGTTTCAACTGATCTCTCTCTCTCTCTCTAGAACTGAAATAATGAAAGAGAGAAGAAGTCAAGTTTTTTTGGATCTTCCTTTGTGTGAGTATTAAGTGTTCTTCTTGTTGACCATTATAGCATTATAATTTTAAAAGAAGCTTTTTTAAATTATATTTTCTTATATAAAAGCTTTTAACTGTAAATAAAAAAAATTATGCACGAATTTAGTTAAATTAATTGAGAATTATTTATGTCAATAAATTAAAAAAAAAGTCACTAACTGTAATTAAAGATGTAACTATAGAGTAATTGAGAGGCATATATAAATCAAAATATTTGATCTCGTAGTGCAAATCATTTATCTGGCTGTGTTTAATGACTCTATTTATCAAAATTAATTTTTATTTGATTGGATGATATTAGAAAAAAAAAAAAGACACCACAAGAAAGAAATTGATTGAATAAAACTAAAGAAAAACAATATTACGCAAGCTTATACTTGTTAGAAATATTGACTATAAATAAATATTTTCTATTTTCTAAAATAAATTTCATTCATATAAAATACACAAGATATATTATAATAATCTCTTCAAAAAAAAATATAAATAAAACAACTTCTTTAAAAAGAGGCAAAAAAAAAAAATCAAAGGGAAAGGATATTCTGAATCAGTGCCAGATGAAGCAAAATAAGGTTCAACCTCTTTAAAAAATGATTTCTTTAATTTTTAAAATATTTATTTTAAAATATTTTTTTAAAATCAATCTAGCACAAAAAGGTTTTCCCAGTGTTGTTAATTTAGTTTGGCTTCAGCCCAAACGTTTTGTATTAGTTCAAAACGAGATAAAATAACATGGTTGTTACCTCTTTTAAAATTTCAGTCCGTTTTAGAAATTTCAGCTGAAACATTACAGTTTTGTTTTATTCATTCTGTTTTGGTCAAATAGTATTTTTTTAAATAATGAATAATTTTACAATATTAATTATATTTCTTAATTTGACCGTTAATCTAGTAGCTAGATTGATTTTACAATATTAGTCTTACAATTTAACATTACAACACCGAAATATCAGGTATAAAAAGCCCGAATTGATGATTTGTTTGTAGGGTAACAATGTAATTTTTGAATATCAGCACATCAAAATAATCTAAATACACTATTTAAAATAAAAACTTAATTTAAAATAAAAAATAAATAAAAAATAATTTTAAAAAATAAACAAATATATTATTTTAAAACATTTCCAGAAATGAAAAAAAACAAAAATAAAACAACCTTAACAAAACAGTAACTCTAAGTGCTCCGAATTTTGTGATACATTTCCAAACACATCACCTGTCATCACTCTGAAGATCTTACGTGCACTTACGAAAATGTTTAATTTTTTTGGCATGTCCATGAAAAATAATTCATGATCCATCATGTGTATGCATGTGTGTGTGTATGCATGTGTGTGTATGCATGTGTGTAGGCATTTAACGAACTTCATAAATAAGCGACTAGTAGCTAGGATTGACGTCCCTCTAGCTGCAGCCAACTTAAATCAATATTTAAATAAAAAAGAAAATCAAACACGTATGTTCTCGAACCCATATAACCAAATCGAGACTGGATTCCCAGCCGGATTTCTGCACCCATTTTGTTCTTTATCACGACCCGGCCCGGCTCATGTTTACAATGGGCCTACAAAATTATGGCCCAGGATAGGACCTCCTAAGAGGCCAGCCCAGATTTGTGGGCTCATATAGCACAAATTATCACAGAATTTACCACATGTGCATGCATGGCAGAGTATGATTTTGTTAGCAAGATGCTTGAAAGTTCGAGATGAACACCAGCTGCTGCCATTTCCAGGGCATCATAACACTGGTGGGCGGCCATTCATTTCAAGTGAAAAATCTTTTGGTTTTAAAATTTGTATAAATTCACACTATTTTGTGCTTTATTTTTATTAAATAAAATGAGTTGATGAGATTCGAACTGGATCAATGAAAGTTAGATCAAAATATTATTTCATCTAAAGTTTTAAATTTTTAAATAAAATCTTATAATATAATTTATATTATTCTATAATAATTTCACATGAACTCTCAGACTTACCGCTCAATTCTTGCCGGAAGTAGTTGAGAAGCCACCTTGTAGGGTCACCTTTTTACTTTCAGATGGCGTGACAAATGGCAGGGACATTTGATTTCCACCTGGGACCAATCTTCCACGCTGTTTTCCGGTGACATCATGCTCGTGACAATAATGTTTCACGGCCCAAAATTAGAACTGGCTTCACACAAATTCCGACATTGTAATGCCCACCATCATCCAAGAATTCAACAATGGCTACCTTCATCGGCGCTCGCACGTTATGGTCAAAAAAATATTGCTAGATTTGAAATCGCTACCATCCACGTTAACTTATTAGTTTCTTGATATCACAATGAGCGATTTATTTATTAGTTGATTCTCTCTCTCTCTATATATATATATATATTAAGTGAAAGATTTTTAAACTCAAAATGTATTATAAAATAGAATAAAAATAGTGAGGTTTGAAATTGTATTTTTTAGTTATTAAAATTTTAACTATCTCAATTTTAAAAAATTAATTCTTAAAACCATGCTTAAAGTATAATTTATATTATTTTTAACCCAATAAAATTAAAATATAAATTGGGATACCTATAAAATGTGTGCATTAACATGTTTGCACTTTCTTAAAATTCATAGTCAACGCCGTGAAGCAGCGTCGGAAAGTAAGTGAAGGAAAATGCCAAATAACAAAGCCAATAATGAAAAAGGAACGTCGGAAAGTAATGTTTTCTGTTAACACTTTTGATAGGCAAGGAACTGGAAAAAGGAGAGAGTTAGGGAGCATAATTAGCCTTTTAATTTGGATAACTGTCGCTAAACACTTTCTTTGCCTTCTAATTGGATGCATGAACTCAGATCTCCATTTTAGATATATATATATATATATATATATATATATATAGAAATTTTAGAGGACAGCAAAACATGATCCCTTTTTTGTCCTGTTTTTTTCCCTTTTCGTAATCTTCCATGTAAGCCATTCCCATATCGTGGGTTTTTGGTGTCATCGAGACTTTCAACTAATTGACTGTTTGTTTGGGATGACTTGTTGTTTTTTTAAAATATATTTTTGTTTAAAAATATATTAGAAAAATGTTTTTTATTTTGTAAATATAATATAATTTAAAATAAAAAAATATTTTTTTAATTTTTTCAAAAATATTTTTGAAATATAATAAATTAAAGTCACAATAAAATAATGTATATAAAAAACTGTAAATATGTTTGTGTCAACCGTGTCGTACAAATCTTAATTTCCAAGCTAGCTTGTCCGAGATGACATGTGACTATGTGAGTCTTGCATTTATTGTTTTTATAGCGATGCTTGTTATTTTTTATTTATTAAAATAATATACATTTACATATCAAAATTATTCAAAAAAAAATAATTACTGTTTAATATTTTTTCAAGTCAAAACATTTTTAAAAAATGATTTAAAACACAAAATACAACACACTCTTTCATGTATTACACTTATTTTTTTCGCTATATATTTATACTTTTGTGCAAAATATTACTGCCAAAAGGTATGGACGGGTAATTAGTTAATGGTTTTATAAAAATTATTGTCAACGTTAAAAAATAAAGTATTTTAAATAATATTTAATGTTTAAAAGGAAAAAAGAAAAGAAAACAGCGTATATATCTAGGTATCAACCACGCCCCCACCTGGGTCTTTCCTCTTCCCCTTTTATATGAAATATTTATTTATTTATTTAATCAATCTTTTCAGAAAAGAGATGGAGAATGCAAGTTGCAGACAGCATTGAGCAAGAATGATTTGATTTTTCACATTTTTGTAGGACCTTCTTTGCTATTAATCATACTCTGAGTTCCCACCATTATAAAGTGAAATCTTCTTGGACAAATGGTAAAGCTGCGAGAGAAATCACAACAATCTGGTTGGAGTATGGTTTTTTTTTTAATAAAAAATATTTTTTTTTAAATAAATAAAAAATTAGTAAACATAACTACGATGACAAATATCTTGATTTATATTTATCTTTTTATATTTTCTCTTGGTTATTAGTAAATATATTTATTGATTTGTATAATTTGATGCTTGCATAATTTTTTTATTTAAATTAAAATTATTTATATAAAACAAACATGATGAAGAAATCTATTTTTCTACAAAAAAAGTGAGACACAACATGGTCAAATAGCTTAGACATAGACTACACATTTAGAAGTATAGAGTTACAACAAAGTAAATAATTTTGCTTTTATTATAATTCAGCATCGTAATTATTATGATTGAAATGGATAGGAACGACGTGTATCATGATTAGCTGTGTTTGACCATTGAATCATGGCTGCCGCGGTGGAAAAAGAAATATCTACTGCAACGGAGCACAGTAATCCCGTACACCCTTCACGTGCACCACCATCCGATTGTCTTCTTTTCATCCCCCCTGTATTGGGCCAGATGTCCAGGGCCCACCGCCCAAAAGTCTGATTTCGCATGTGCATGGAGCTCGTGATAGTAAACCACAGGTTCGATTTTGTGGGTCCCTCCCAAAAGTGAGATTGGACGGCAGCCACTCGATTGGTCAACCTTTGATGAGATCTTTGAGCTAAAATGTAGTGATTGCTATTAAGTGTTAATACGCCATGATTTGGGAAATTTCATGTTTGGGGCCTGGAAATGGGCCAGGATATATATATATATTCTTGTTTTCCTATAAGTTTGTCTTGAGTTGAAGAGAGGGGTAAAAATATAAATGCAAGTTGATGTACGGATGGCGAAATCTTTGACTTCAATAAACCATGGTCAAAGTGCAAGTGGTGCTTGAGCCATAAAATGAGTTTAATCCACATTATAGTAATCGTTCTAGGTTAAAATCTAAGAAAAGTCGGGGTAAAAAAAATAGAATTAGGGCAATCTAGTGTGAAAATTTAATGAAAATCTAATCAAGAATTTAGGGCTTTTTGTATTTCTTAAAATAGCACAAATAATATTATTTTAAACTGTTTTTTTTTTTATATAAAATTCAAATAAAAGTTTACAAGTTAACTTTTATATAATTTATTTTAGAATTAAATGCATGTTAGTTCCAAGATCTATGAATTGACACCCCACTAAAATGTTTAATTAAATACTTGGAATATGGGAATTGTGAAACAAGAGGGCTCAAAGTATTTAGGTGAAATTGTGTGGCTAATTTATTATTGAGCTTTTTATTTCAATGTTAGAGGTATTTTTGGATTAATTTAAATCAACTATAATTTAATTCATGGCTTAAATATTTTAATATTTTTGAGATGCCAATGGCTTCTCGCTCTCTTATCATAATAAAAACTTAAAATTGAATTAACACGACAACGTGGAAAAACATCATCCCATGGATTATGAACAGTAAATTATGAATTATTACATGAAAAATAACAATACAGCATTAAAGATGAAACATTTTCATTGCCAGAAAAAATAAATCATAAACGTATAGATATAAACTAACAAAAATTACGTTTTTTTTTAAATAATAATAATAATTAAAAAAAAACAAGCCTAGGGAAATGCATGTAACAATATCAGGCGATAATGATGGTCTCAAGAGGGGGACCAAAAAAAGAAGAGAGAGATCGCTTTGGAGAAATACAAAGTTGATAGCAGAGGAGACCTAAAACAAAGAACGTATTGCCGACTCTCTCTCTCTCTCTCTCTCTCTCTCTCTATATATATATATATATATATATATATGCATGGTGGCTCTGATGGTGAGCTCACTGCAGAATCCTCTTAAAGCCTGCAACTCTACCTCTTAATCCCTTCATTTTCTGAACCAGCAACATCTGTTTATGCATTGAGCTACAAAGTGGGGCTATCTTGTGCCACCGTCAAGTTTCTTCATGGCCTAAACCCTAAATAATTAGAAACTATAACTCAGTCCCTGCTGTTTTAAGAAATCATTAACTCAGTCCCCTTGGTAGTTTATTTTCAAAAACCATCGCTTTCTTTCTCTATATTTTCATCTATAATTTTGCAAGTACGTCAATTTTACGAGTTATCTATCGGTTTGGGTGTTACTTTAAAAAACAAATTTGCTAACAGTTGACACTAGAGGGTTAAGTACACTTTTTTAAGCTGAAATTAAGAGATAATTATCTCATTAATTGTTTTTAAATACAATGATTAAAATTTCAAAGCCTTGATCAGGTCTTCCAACATTGACAGAGCACATGATACGTTCAGACGGAATTTAGAATTTTATTAATTACAGGCTTCTACTGTATTCAGTGTTATATGTTTTGTATTTTCTCTGTTTTTTCAATGGATGTTTAGGCATCAGCCAAAAATATTTATACTTTTTGGCTTTTTCTGTGGATTTCTTACAGATTTAGATAAATATATTAAAAATTTCATGAAATGACAAAAAAGGTTGCCTGTTTACAGTCAAAACAGCATACCTTGTATCTATTGTTATTCAACAAGCTAATTTTAGATTTAGTAGTTTAATTTTATTTAAAAAAAAACAATATGTGGGAGTTAAAAATTAAATGATATTGTTTATTTTCTTAAAAATTATTAAAATGATATTGTTTTCAATTGATCTGGAATATGTAGCTCGAGCATGCGTTATTGCTAATAAGAATTTGATTTTTGAGAGGTGGTTTTTACCAAATAAAAGAAAATTAATGGTAACAATTACATAATTTTCGAAGCATTGATCTTGACAGTAATAATTAGCACCAACTTGGGCATGGAAAAATTGAAATGATAGCAGCAAAAACCATTAATAGCCGATTTATAATAGAAGAGGATCACCCTATTCATTTACTAGGGGATGTTAGTGATCTAGCAACCTTCATCAACCACACTGGTATGCCGTGAGGCTGCTCATCAATGCCTTGCATCTATAATGGAAATTTTATCGGCAGTGATGCAGAGTGAGGAAGGAGCCTAGGGTTTTGAAAAACTTATTGTAATGAAATAATGCAAGGTCCGTAAATCAATATCCAATATATAGCAAAGAGGATTGCATCAATTCAATAAGGATGTGATTGAAATGTTTTTATTTATGTAGAACTTAAGTTATATTTTTATCGAAATCATGGTAACTTAAGTAGTATAAGAAGAGAAAATTAAATAGAAGTGCTGGTTCCTGGTATGGCAACCACCTTCGACACTGTGCTGTAATGACACTGTTAGCTGTAGTCGCATGTACGGGTTGGGTTTTTTCTTCTAAAAACTAAATTAAAACAGTTTGATAAAAAAATAAATAGAAATACAATATAGGTTAAGAATAAATGTATTTAAAAAATGACACAATTTAAACATGATTAAATATAGATTAAATATAATTTATCTTACGTGAAGAAGAGAAGCGCCATGAATTGGAGACAGGCAAAGCATGAAAGGAGGTAAATTCATAAAAAGAAAATAATATTTAATTTATAAATATCTCTTCTGCAATCATGTAGCGATGATGATTTCATGGCCCCTCTGTCTTGCTGGGGCAACGACACTGTAAGCTTGCCAGTCTGTGGAGACCTCCTTGTGTCACCGCACTCTCGATGACTTTCATTTCACTGCGGTATCGATCTTTTCCACCAGCCGCATCAAATGGGTAAAAGTAAATGCTTTTTATCTTAGATCTCTTCGAAAGGGAATTAAAAAACCATATAGATTTTAAATTGTTAGATAAAATTTTAAAATATAATTTATATTATTTTTTAACATATCCCTTCAAGTAAAAGTATTTTGGGTTTGAATTTTGCGATATACTTATATTACTTTGTGCTTTATTTGTATCAAATAGAATGAGAGTGGTGAGATTCGAACTCGTGACTGTTAATCTGATATCATATTAAATAATCATCTCACATAAAAACTTAAGTTGTTAGGACAACCTAAACGTTTTTTTTTTAACTTTAGGAAACCCACTCATCGGAAATGCACTTTGTAGATCCAGATGAACGAGTAAAATCCCTAATTGACCTAGATTCTCACGAGAGGTGCACGTTCTGACTCGAACTCGAGATTTACTATACAGATTTTTGTCATCACGTCACGCCTCTTAGGACTCTAAAACCTTCTCAGTAACTGCTAAATTCTTTTTTTTTTGCTTACTAAGATTTAAATGCTATAGGATCAAGGTAGGTCTAGTCCATTGATAAAAGCCTTGATGTCCATTGATGAAACGATCCTCCATTCTTGAACTAAGTTGTTAACCTATGAAGTGAAGATTTACGAGTCGAGCAATATTCGTCCATTTATTTGGAATGCAGAGATAAGAGGGCTCTGCGTGTCCCTTCAAATTTACTCCATCCACCGGCATGAAAACAACAACACGTTTCTTTCATTAAAAACACAATCTATTATTGGAGAAATCTGCAGCCAAGATTTTACCTATTCAGATGGAAGGCTTATCTCTTGACAGGGCGCCGTTATTGTTGAACTTTCATGTGCTTTTCTGACTGTAAAATTTCATTTGCGTCTCTTCGCCAAGTAATAATTGACCATCAATTATGCTTCACTGTGCCAACAAACTTTCATCTACGATCAAAACGGTAATAAAGATACAAAAAGGCTACCCTTCTTCTTTTTTTTTATAATATTCGGGTCAGTTTATGCGCAGCACAACTAATCTTCAGATTTATTGAACATCTTGCTAACCCAGTGAGTATATAAGGCACCGCAGGAGTGACAGGCGTGCATGGTGGGACTTGAACCCTGGAAAAAAAAAGAAACAAGTCCCTTCAACTACTAGGTCAAGACCTCACTTGCAAAGGCTACCCTTCTAATTCGTTGGCCAGTGGGATCGAGTTTGCATAGTCATTTCATGATGGTAGAAAAAAGAGGTCAGCTGGAGAATCTGGAGCCACATTTCCAACATTCTGATAGTAAAGAAGTGGATCATGGGGCCATATATGAGCTTGAAATCTTGGAATTTCTCCAGTATATGGAGATCTATAGTTTTAAAGTCGCCATTGCCCTCCAGTCCTTTCATTCTAACTAGAAACTTTCAAAACTACATTAATCTAGACGATAATTTTGACCCCAATAGAAAATTAGTCCTGAAAATTGCTTAGGTTGCTGTTTATGGGGTCGATTTAGGTCAATCTAAATCGAATATTTTTATTAAAACAACATTAATGTATCAAATATATTTGAATCGAATAGAGTTTGGTCGAATCAATTGGGAAAATCAACCGATTTTGATGAAGTACAATGTCATGTGTTTGCTAAAACACTAGTTTGGCCATGCTCAAATCCTAAGTTTCATGGATGAACCACGAGGTAGGCTAGGTTTAACAATTACATGCAAAGAATGAGAGGAACCACACGACATTATTATATTTTATTGTTAAAAAATAACATTATTATATATTATTGTTAAAAAATAATATAAATTATATTCTGTGATTTTATCTAATAATTTAAGTGTTTAGGTGAGATGGTTTTTAACATAGTATCAGAGTTTTATTGCCTAATAATCAAATCTTATTACTCCTATTTTATTTAATAAAATTCAAGTACAAAGTAATATAAATTTACGTTCAAGTTTTAAACCCCAAAAACTTTCACTTTAGAAAAAATCAGGACACTTGTCTGACCCAAATTTTGAACAACCGGCACGCACCACTGATAGGATAGGACCCTCAGTAGCTATTGAGCGAGCCGTAACGACGCTGGATTGTCGACCATCTATTGCTTTATCTGCTGGCTTTTACAGCGCGTGTTTTATTGAGATTAAGGAGGTTGACTTCCAGTGGGAAATTGACCGGCTCAAACGAGGCTTTCTGCTCCGCGTTTCGTTGCAGACTTGTCAAGGAGGTTATTAAGATTTAATTATCATAAAACATTCTTTTTTTTTAAAACCATACTATAATAGATCCATAATCTTTAAATTTAGAATGCGGCACACTCCATATCACGTGATTTTTAATTATGTACAGTTAACACTGAAAAGTCTGGGAAAAAAACTTATTGCATTCCTTTTCAAATATATATATATATATATATATATATATGGATTAGCATATCCTATTGAAAAAATATTAATCCTTTTCAAAAAATTGACAATTTTTTTCTTTGCTAAAGAGGGAAAGGAAAGAGCAAAACATCCTACGAACGAGAGACAATAACTGCAATCCCTAACCAGTGATAATTAGGATTCCTTGTCTTTTTGACAAGAACACATAATTAAAGCGATGAATGCATTCCTTTCCCTCTAAATTCCTTGAACTTTCATTAAGAGCTGGCTATCCATTTTGCATCCTATGATTTTATTTCCCCCCGCATCAACCTCACTATTTGAAGGTATCATCAAGTTCATTGCATCTCTTGCATGAATGTAGCTGATATATCACCATGTCAAGAACGAGATTTGATAGTCTAACCGCAGTCGTTTTAATGACCACATGTAAATTATATTTTGAAATTTTATTTAACAATTTGAATTTTTAGATGAGATGATTTCTTAACATAGTATCAGAACCTTATTGACGTAACGGTTATGAGTTTTAATCTCACCATCCTCTTTTTATTTGATAAAAATCAAGTATAAGGTAGCGTGTATTTGTGTACAATTTTCAAACTTAAAAAGACTTAATTTAATTAATATTTTAAAAAACTAATATATATCATATTTTAGGGATTTGACAAATAGTAATTCTATACATAACCATGAAAAGCTCTTGTCCTTGACTTAGGTTGAACGTGCGCGGTGCACGTGAGACTTCATGATATGCATGGATTCAGACATAATTATAAGGACTTTAAACATATTCCCTTCCAATGTTCCTTCATTTGATTAACAGTGAAGCAACCGTTGCAGATTTTTCTTCCATTCTTACTTCAAATTAACACCTCCAATTACAGTGACCTACCTATATATATATATATATATATATGGGCGTGCGTGTGTGATATATTTATGATAATTTCGGGAATTAATATTTAAGGGGACCTTCGAGTATGGGTCAAGGAAACCAGTAAACTACGCTTAGATAGGCTCATCAGTCCTATGTCAAACTACTTGTCAATGAGAGGAAGAGGTCCCCCAACACATTCTTTTTTAATATACTTAATAAATACACATATATTATCATGGTGTCTTTTCATAAAACAATTCCAACAAGGAATACAGGAAAACGATTGAGGTTCTCCCTTTCTTACAAGTTTGAATAAGACGTTGGTCAAATATAGTTGGAAAAATAAGAAACACATGGGTATTATATTCATCAACAAATTAAATATGACTAGTGATGATCATATTTATTTTAGAATTAAAATGATGCCCGTGATTTATTAATCTTAAAAAGATCGATAATCTTGTTGCCATGTTCATTAATCTTGAACCTGATTTTGATTTCTCTCCTCACCATTAAAAACATTTAGTGGTAATGAAGAACAAAGACGATGTGAAAGTTCATTTATAATGTGAAAGTCTGCAACTCAGGATATCCCTGTCATTTGCTCTCTACTTTCCACAAAAAAGTAGAAGAAAAATGGACACTACCTTTTCGTAAACTTCTCTGAAAGCTACTCTCTTTAAAATTTTAATTTTAATGAAGTGTGGTTCAATTTGTTTATAAAAGTGTGTTGAAATAATTTTAAAAATAAAAACACAACACAAGACTTTAGTCTGTCCTGTCCTGTCCTGGACTCGTCAAGAGAATTGGCCCTCCATCTAATTTAATCCCCTATTGGACAACTCAGTACCAATCCACCTCAATTATTAACATGCCTTTTAAACCTGTCTTCAATAGCAAAAACAAAGCTGGTACCCTCCAACTATTTATATATTTTATTTTAAAAATTAAAATTCTATAAACTATTTATTCTCGGTGATTTCAGAAAAAATAGAAAAATTGCCTTAAATACATTATTTTCAATTTTATTTGACCATCATATAGTAAACTTGGATGGACAACAAAAGTAATATTTGCAAACATAGACATGAAAATAGAAGAAAATCAAATTGCAAAAGCTAATCTCGATTTCACACCAGGAGCATCACCGACTTGATTCGGTTGACCGGCCAAATGCGTAAATTACGCCAGCTCGTATGCGGCAAAAAGAATTACAGCTTGGCATTATAGGATTTATTGACCAAATAAAATAAATAGCAGAAATTTAAAAAAAAAAAAAAAAAAAAAAAGGAAAAAAACTTGTAGCTTTCCATTAGTAACTCAAAATTTTACACACTAAACCAGCCTCTGATTATTTCTTTAATAGAGTACAAAATCTTGGAAGACTTCCACTCAGTTCTCCGTTAGTTTTAACGGTAAATAAATAAATATAATATTACTACTCATACTAATTAACACAAAACTGGCCGAAACAGTTATCACCGGTACAAAATTGGCCGTGAAATTGTAGTCATTAGACGGCGGAAACGACATCAAAGTGCCGCCAGAGGTTCCGAGTTCAAGAAATGAAAGAAATCATCGTCATCCAAGCAAGCCGATGATAATGAACTGAAATCTTGAAGCGGGTCAAGAAATATGTCGCCCAAATCTTGATTAGACACAAACCTCTCCTCAAAAACCGATGTTGTCGCCGTCGCTTGATCATCAAAGAGTGTTGGCCCTGAGGTTTCAAAATTGAAAAAATCATCGAGAAACGGCGCGTCCAGTGGTAAATAGTCGGTCGAGTTGCTCTCCCCGAACGCTTCTTGATTGTCTTGAAAACGTGGCTCCATTTTAGCTTCTTGGAAGGGATGGACAGGCGGTTTGTGCGATTCAGCCGAAGGTAATCTGAACGTGAGCACAGATTTGGGAGATGACAGGCTGTGAGACTCATCAGCAGATTCATAGCCGGAGCCGGAAACTGTGTCAACATTGCTTTCTGGCTTCTTTTCTTCTGCCCCTTCGGGTTCTTCCGCTGTGCTTTTCTCTTGTTCTTGCTCCTCCTCCCTGCTAGGTGGCGTGGTGAAGTTTGTTAAAGCATCCGGCCCTCGGAGCTTGATGGCGGCATTATCATAAACTCTAGCAGCCTCCTCAGCGGTGTCGTAAGTCCCTAACCATAACCGCTGTCTTTCTAGCAGGATCTCTAATCTCTGCTGCCCATTTACCCCAAGGCCTTTGCCGAACGCCACGGAACTTTCTGCCATTGTTAGTTGACTGAGTAGCAACTTTTTTCGCTGGCCGTTGAGGAATATCGCCGACACTTCTTTTCCGGTTACTGGCAACAGCAGGAGCAATGGCATTAGTTTCTTTGCAGCTGGCTTGGATGTTAATCTCGTTCACATATCTTTTCACCCTTTGCCGCCCAAACAACAATCCCTCCTCATCACTAGAAGAGTCTGTGGCATCATGGTCGGTAACTGTCACCCTGACGAGCCTCGGTTGCGGGTTTGATGGTTCTGGTAAGCGGCACCGGTCATCGGAGGCTAGCTTTTTAGGCTTCAAGGGTGGCTTGGTGAATTTTTTCGTAACTTTCTTGTGCTCGGTGTATTTTATGGGACATAGGATACTCTGGTCCATCATCTTGTCTGGGACTTGTTCTATCTCTCTTCTGATTATCTCCTCCAAAACCACTCTAGTTGCATAGAGAGAGAAAAAGAGAACCAAATAAAGAGAAAGAAAAAGGTGGGCAACTGTGAAGGAAAAGATTGCTACTTGTAAAGAGATAAACCCAAGACAAGGATGACTCAGAAATCTGTCAAAAAGACACAAGAACAACCCTTTCAAGAATTTAAGAGATAAACCCTCAAACCCCAAAACAAGCTGTGATGAAAGAAGAGGAGAGACCCGCTTTTACAATCTTGGCTAAAAAGGAAAAAAACCAAGAATAGGAAGACCAGAATAGGAAAAAACAATAAATCACTCTGATTTATTGTAAAATCTTCAATCTTTCTTGTCGAGAGAGCAAAAGAAATCAAATCTTGATTGATCAAACAGAGGGGGGGCTAAGAAGAGAGTGGTGGGTTTCTTGAGTTGTTAGAGGCCAGAAAAATCTTCAGTGAGAGAGAGAGAGAGAGTGGGGTTTTGAGTTGTAGCAAGAGACTATGAGAGAGACAGAGTTTTCGTTGAAGTGGTGACTAAAACACTGAAATCTCTGTCTTATAGGATCACAACAGCCGGAATTGGAAAATATTTATTATTAAAATATTTCAATTTCACATTTATATTTCCTTTTTTAAAAAAATTGTTATATATATATATTTTCTTTAATTAATCAGGGAATTGAGTAGCTAGGGGCAGGTCATAAAATACCGGTGGGGAAGTGCCATAAGATTCCAGCAACCCAGCCAGCCGAATCCCCAATACTGTGCGCGATTTTGACACGTGGTATGGTGGGCCTAGACTAGTTTTGAGGCCCAATGAGAGACGTAGATTAGGTGCTGAATCAAGGGTTGTGTCTTGTCTCGGTTATTGCGATGCCAGTCACGTGAGGCCCAAGATACCCGGGTCCGTTTAATTTTGGTTTCTGGTCAAATTCTTGACTACACGAAGAAAGCGTTTTTGTCTAATGCAAAGATTTTCTGTATTTTATTATTTATTGATTGAATGTAGTTGTGATAACCACACATTTGATTCTGATAACTATTGGAAAAATAAATCAAATTCATGATAACAACTTGAGAATTATTTTTTTCATTGTTAGTTGATGCAATTTATTTATTTTATTTTTTGAGGGTGTTAGCCCTTTTATGTAACAGAAATTAGGTGTCTTCATTTTAATTTTAAACTCACTTATTAATATTCCAAATCTATTAATCAATATTCTTAGTTTGATTTCAACATAGGTACATGGTATCAAGATTTGAGTGTCTAAACTGTAAGAAGGAAAAAAATTCTTCTAGAAAAGATACATTAGCTTTTTCACTCTATAAAGGAATATCCCTTATTTTTATATATACATATATATATTTTCTATTTTAAGTATGAATGTGATGTGGTCTCAACTTATATGAAACAAATTTAATTAATTACATTAATGCATCAATTAATTTTATATTTTGTAAATCAAATATACTCTTAAACATGTCGGTATATAGTTTTAACAGAAATCTCAAACAACGTTGTTGTTGTTTGTTGGCTTACGTGAGGCGAGTTAATAATTTTTTACCCCCAAAAAAGTTTCAAGTTGAATTTATTTATCTATTGAATGAGATTTGTATAAAAAAAAGAAAATTACTTTTCTTACAGCCAGAACTAACGTGGCAGGCAACCTAGAACTCGCCGCCTTTTATAAATTCTGCGTGGTACATCTCTGGGCATTTTTCTCTTCTTTCTGTTTGCACAACCGAGATATGCTTGTCTCACTTCCCCTGGTAGTACGTGTCAACCACGGGGATTCAAAATAGATAATCTCAATATTTATTTTGTTTATATATGTACTCTCTATTATCATCTCGTTTTAAAAAAAACATTTTGAAGAAATTTGATTTTATATTTCAAATTATTATTTTTAAAATATTTTTATATCATTTTGATATAATAAATATCAAAAATTATATTTTAAAAAATAAAAATTATAATTTAAAAACAATTTTAATTACAACTCTACACCCCGTAAAACATTGAATAATTACCCGCTACCATATTTGTCTCATTTTTTGTTTAGCTGTCTAGCCCGTAAAAATGCTAAATTATAAGTAGCTTATTGGGTTAATCTTCGTTCAATTCATATCTATTTTTTAAACTGGTATCTTTAATTTTTAAAAACAAAAATTCAGTATTATCCTAATCTAAGTTAATTTTAAAAGGGAGTTTATGAATTTTTGATTTAAAAGTGTTTAAATTTTAAAAAATTGTATTTAAAATTAGTTTTTGGTATTATTAGATGGTTTTGATATATTATCAGAAAATAATTTTTAAAAAATAAAAAATATATCAAAAGAAAACGCCGGATTGGAATGTTTTTTTATTTAAAAAAAAACTATATTTATCATCTTATAAACAGTCTGTGAAACTATTTCAAATTTAAACTCCGGATTGGAGTGACTTTTAAAAAGAAAACAAGGATATCCTCTGTTTTTTTTTTCCAGGCAAAACAATACAAGGAGAAAACTGCTAGGCTTCATCAAAAGCAGAGATCCCGGTAGCTTTTTGAAAAAGAAAAAAACAGAGTTCCTGTCCATGAAACCTTCTCAAAACTGATCATTTGCAAAGACAACACCTTGCAATGAAATCATCAGCATATGTGATCGAGTTAAAAAGTATGATTTATATTATTCTCTAACACATTTTTTCAGAAAAAAAGTTCTTAAATTTGAAATTTGGACAAACTCACATCACTTTGTTTTTTATTTGTATCAAATAGAATGAGGGTGGTGAGATTCGAACTCGTGACCACTGGATCAACAAAACTCTAATATCAAGTTAAGAAATCATCTCACCTAAAGTATGATTTGTTATTAAATAAGACTCCAAAATATAATTTATATTGTTCTATAACATATTGCTTCACACAAAGTTGACGATGATGCCATGGCCTCATGGATGGTTTGATCATCCAGGTTACTCGTTAGATGAAACAGATTCAATGATGATTTTTCCTTCCAGACAAATCGTCTTTTGAAGAGGATAATTTCATTGCGTTGACCACCATTAGCAACTCTGCTTCAATGGAGTCTTTAATCCATTGTGAATTAATCAATGTCATGAGCAAACCATAAAACTAAGGATTTAGTAGAAATAGATCATTTTGAGGTAAATTGTCATGTGAACCCATTTTAAATTAAATCTCATTAAATTTGAAAATTTATATAAATTCATACCATTTACTTGATGTTTATTTTTGTATTAATAATCATGTTAAAAATTATTATAATTTAAAAGTTTAAGCTGTTAACTAAGATCCAATTTATATTAAATTATGGGATTATACAAGTTGATTTCAGCAGAAAACTTGATTATACTATGCATAAAATTCCTCATTCCTCATTTCTTTTTTCTATTTTTTTTTTTACAGCATTGTTGATCTTGGATCTGTGTGATTTTTGCTAGAATTCTTTGCAATTTCTTAGAAGGGTAGGGTCCAAAAGTTTTTGACAGCCTGATATGTGCGAGCACAAAGGTCAATTTCGGCACCCTTGATCATCATCGATATTCAACAGCATGAAATGGGACTTTCAGATTAATGAATGTGTGTTTACACGCAAGAAGAAGAAGAGAAGTTTCTTTTGCATTGTTATTGGCGCATTTCGTGGTTCCTTTTTTGGGGAGTAACCCTAAATTGCATCAAAATTCTCGAAAAACAAACAAGAGGACAAAAGATCATAATAAAATAAAAAGGGTGTTATGAGTGTCTCAGGATTCGATTTTCAAAATTGTTTTCACAAGAAAAGGAAGAAGGTTGAGGAGAAACAGTTAATTTAGAGAAATGGAAACGGGATATATTATTTATTTGATTTATAGTAAATATTTGCGTGCTGTACTCCTGATTAATTAAATAAGTAATATATATATATATATATATAGTTGGAGGGTAATTGTAGGTATCTTTGGAACACCATAATTAGTCCTCCAAGTTTTAAAACTAATATGGAATCATCCATGCCAAATTAATATTGGAAGCTCATGTATAAGCAAGTATCTAGTAATTCCCTCATTAATTTTAATGCTTTAAACCAAGAAACAATCAAATAAAATTTTAAAAGTTTTTCCATGTATAGAAAAGATAAAATTGAAAGAAAAAAAAGAGGAAGCAGTTTCATACAACTAAAATCTGCACAGCAAGTTTCAAGTTCGAATCATTACATACACCCTCTTGTTAAAATCTTTAATTAATTTCCAATCTTTGAAGAACAACCACTCAACTGGTATTAAAAAACATTGTGGCCCTCGTGGCCATGTAAATTCTTAATTTGCTGCTGTGCTGGGCAATGATCTGCTGTTGAGCCCTCACAATCAATCACAGGCTGGTAACAATATCACCAAATCTGAACCGTGGAAATTGCCGGATTGGATGGTTTTATTTTTGGTGCATGCATCGCCTGCTTGTGCTTAGATAAATCTGGTTTGGACCATTGCGAGCTCTTTTCCATTTTCTCACGCCAGAGTGTAGCGTTTTAAGGGAAACCTTGCATGGCTACATGCCATCACGTGCATAGCACGCCTGCATGACTAACTTGAGAGGCTCTACGACACTAATTATGGGAAGAAGGTGCCTTCACATGATGGTGTTGATGTTCTGTACTTTGCTATAAACATGGTGTCGCATGAATTCTTTGGAACACAACATAATTATAATTTTGGAGGTTCAAGAATTTAATTATGGTCTGGATTTTATTATTAATTAGTGATGTTTGTTAGTCTAAAACACTGTAAGCACGAGGGACTTCTGTCCCAAGAAAGGTAAGGCTGGTTATTATTTTTTAATTAAAGATTAATCATTTTTAAGACACTAATCAAGTGGTGGAAGATTATATATACATATATAGACTATGATGTGGGCTATCTAAATCAAGGACAATTTGGCAAGCAAATGTATGGTTATGCTGCAGATTTTATACGATGTCGTTTGGTAGTCGTATTCTTCTTATGCGTTAATGGCAGTCTTCTACAATAAATGGTGGATTAAGGAACAAGTAATTAAATATTATTGCACCTAGCTAGCTAGTGCACAAGTGGGAATAGCTTTGGTGGATAAGTAATCAGCCTTTTTTAATTACTAAGCGCACTTAATTATTCTTAACTTCGTATAAATTAAACCAAATATTAAAAGAATAAGAGCTAAAATACAAAACAAAAATTAAATAAGACTTTTTTTTTGTTTGAAGCTAATGTTAAGTAATATAATTTTAAATAAATATGATAAAAAATTTAAAATAATATCAAGCCATAAATTTTTTTCAGGTCATTAATTCGAGATGTTGGATTTGAAATATTATATATAGAGAAAGTTACAAAATTTAAATCTTCATAAATACAACATTGAATGATAAATTACTTGAATTATTATTCTTATTGTTATTATTATGATTGAAGATGAAACCAAAAAAAAATATTAGCAGCATTAAAAAATATTATTTAATTTGAAGAGTATATAAAAATAATGAAACGTCAAAAAGTAAAAGACAAAAGTAAAATTAATATTATTATCATTATGAATATAATTATTCTAATCATTTGGATTAGAATAAAACTTTATATTGTTGATATTTTGAATATTATTGTATTCAAAATTAAAATACAACATCGAATGATAAATTACTTTGATTATTATTCTTATTATTGTTATTATGTTTGAACGTAAACAATGAAAATAATTTTCTTACAAAAGCAAACAATGAAATAATTTTTGGACAGAAGCATAAATATTGTATATTTTATTTTTTATTTAGGTCCGTATGCTTTGAATTTTTTGTTTAATTTCAATATTTTGATTTTTTTTATCCTTCTTAGATGGTCTTTATTTTTTTCTTTATTTATGTATTCATGCTTTTAGTCTTCATTTTTTTTTATCATTATCTTTTTTCTTCAAGTTTTGTTTGTATTCAGTTTAATCTTGAAATTTTAATATAAGTTGATGATCATTTTATAATTTTTGTTTCTTCAAGTTTTGTTATTAGTTTTTAGTACTTTCTATTAAGGGAATTACTACAAAAATCAATCCATTTATTGCAAAAAGCAAATAATTCATCTTTATTTTATTTTATTTTATTTTAACAACTACAGATTTACTATCTGTCAATTAAATATTTATCGAAACAATTCAAACACTCCCAGCAATCAATCACCTTGTTGCAAAAAACGAAAAAACTTATTTTTAATAGATTTTATCAATTATCTGCTCATAAATCTATGGATGCAGTTGCTTTTTTATTTTTTATCTTATTTCTATAAACTTGTTTTACTTCACATTATTATTAAACACAAAAAATTATTTGATAAATAATTTTTTTCTTAGCATCACTTCACAAATATTCTGTCCAAACTAATTATTTTAGCCAAATATATAGCACTATTAAAAAAATTCGCAACCCGGCAGGTTCATCTGCCGTCAAGGTTTATAGATAGAATTTAATTTTTGAAGAGATCGAGTGCGTGTGTATTTGCTGTTTAAAGATCCCATGGTTTAGAAAGCGATAAAGTATATGGATTAGCAAAGACAAACATCAAACTCCTTGGACATCGCCCCCTCCATTGAGCCAAGTGAACTGCAGACAGCTTCTTCTTGCTTGGATTCCCTAACACTTGAAAACACCAACTCTTCCCCTCTTTTACTTTCTTAATTGGGTAAAGAGAAAAGGGAAATATTTATTTCAAACTGTTTTTTGGTAATATATATTTGGTGTTTTGCTGAAACAAAATTGCTAGCTGGGGATAGGATGAGTCAACGATGCATCAAGTCCAAGGTCATCAGTCCTTAATCATCCCCTCAATCATGGTTAAGTTAATCAGCTCCAGGCCCCTAGAAGCCCTTGATTCGAGTCTGACCGGCTATACATGCTCGTGTTTTTATAGACGTTAGGAGCCACAGTGCATGCACAGGCTAGATCCCTTTCTTGTCGACGGGTTAAGAAAGTAAAAGGAGGTAGAGAATGAGGTTGAAATGTTTGAGATGGTTGTTGTGTTTATTTTTTAAAGTGTATTTTATTTAAAAATATATTAAAATAATATTTTTTTTTATTTTTTAAAAATTATTTTTGACATCAGCACATTAAAATGATTTAAAAACATCAAAAAAAATTTAAAATAAAAAAATCATTTTTTTTAGAAATGACGGTTGAAACGCCGTCACAAACAGGTACTGGATATACAAAGGGAGAAAAGATAAATCAATGTGAACATTTTTACCAAATTAATTCAAGATTAAAATCCTGATACCAGCGTTCTGAACTTTGTGTCTTTATACTTTTTCAAGGAAAAATGGAAATCTCATACACGAACAAGAATTTGATGGGGGAGGATGATTAATTCAAGATTTTAAGTTGTACGTTGAATTTAAAGATATAAATTTTATATTTTCTAATATATTCTCTCATATAAAAGTCTTAAGATATAATAATTTTCTAAGATAAATGAACACACTCCATGTCAAATTATAAAGAACTAATTATAACAATGTAAAGTAATAATCCGATGTTCTACAACTCAGCTTTCTTATTTTCTAACACAAATGCATATATAAAGTAGAAAATGAACAAAAAATGTTATGGAGATTCGTGGAGTGAGGAAAAGACAAGTCAATCATCTATTGCCAAGAATTGAAGCCAAAGTTTAGTCACGGGATTAATATTTACTTGTAGACCCAAGTGGCTAACACCAGGCTCATTACAGCTGAACGCCAAGCCATAGATAAAAGGTCGTGCATTTACAGAAATATGCAAACAAAAGTCAACAAGGAGACAAGCTATTATCTTTCCTCGTGGAAAATTTGTGCCTGTCTTCACATTTCTTCTCTTCCTCCTCTTTTTGCTAGGCTTCTAATGATTTTACTGTATGTATATTGACTTCAATAGGAAAGAGGAAAAAAAAATATCAAAAGAAAGTTAATATCATACTTTCTAGGCTATGATTGATTTATTTACACGATAAGTTTTGAGTTCAAATCGGGATATATATTTTGTTATAAAAACTTGGAATATCTAGAGATTTACTTGTATACCTGAACTTACAAATATATTTTTCAACATGTAAGGTTTCATCGCATCCATTAAAAAAACTTAGAAATGGTAGGAAATAAAAGATAGACTTTGTAATATCTGTTTTTTACTAATAAAATATCATTGAAAGGAATAATAATTTCAAATAATCAAAATGCAGAATGATTAGTTGGGTTTAAATAGATAAAAAAATAAATAAATCTAAGGATGAGGAGAACCGAAAACCTTATCTTAATTCCCATGTTTCTGTAATTAAACCCTAAAAATTAGTGTAAAATAATAACCAAGAACAAGATCCATTCTAAAAAGATGGGCCACTTCCCACACCACAGAAGATGTTGAAGCTTTATTACCATGTCAGTCTTAAATTTAGTGATTGTTAATACAAACAATTTTTTTAAACTCGAAATTTGAAAGTGCCCAAAATTTTGATTTTATTTTATTTTTCTTAAAAAGGAATGGTATCAGAACTCACATTAAAATATTAATGTCTAAAGTGGAAACAATCTTCAAAGTGAAGCGACTCGTCATGCAAGCTTCTGTTTGAAGCAAGAAATGTTGGTCTTTTTTCTTTCCCTTTGCCACGTCTTGCTATGCTTGTGCATGCTTTCCATCTCTAGCATGTAATAATTGAAGAAACTCAATTAATAAAAAAATATTTTTATCTTAATTAAACGCTCGAAACCCTTTATCATTAATTACTATATAAGAGAAGATATATTACCTTGAATAATTAATTAACAAAGTAATTATCATCTCCATTTGTCTTGTTATATGTGTGTGAGTTGAAGTCTGGTCATATCATTCTTTTTATATATATAATTAGGATATTTGGGCTAGTTTACACAAATTTCAACTAATCTTTGAATTCATTGAACATCTTACAAATTCAACGAGCAGGTAAATGACCGCGGGAATGACAGACATGTATAATAGAACTTGAATTCTGGTATATAGTTCCACTAAATCAAGACCCCACCTGCTGCCACATCATTCTTGCATGTATACATCAAGAGCTTAAATTAAATAAAGTTAACTCTAGCTAGGTGATCAAGCACTAGATGAGTGAAATTTCTAGGGTTTCTTCTTCTGTATAGGTAAAAGATTGTGCCTTTAATTCAAAAGGTGAGACTTTATGTCAAATTATACACTAGACTTTTTGCATGTTGTGTGTGGAGATATATATATATATATAGAGAGAGATATGTTTGGCTAAAAAATTGTGTTGCTGTGATGATAAATAAATAAAAATTCTACGTTTTATTGGTTTATTTTTTATTAGTAAATAAATAATACTGTTAGCATAAAAATTGATTAAAAAACGGTTTTACTTATGGAGGTAATTCACTGTAAAAGAAATAAAATTTGTACAGTAGCATGAAAACCCTATCGTAATGATAAATAAAAGGAGGTGGTTTAATGGAAGATTATGAACAATCTTTATATATATATATATATATATATATATATATATATATATATATATATAAAGTCAACAAAATCATCAAAATCAAGGGAGAATCATGTAGTTAAAAAATGCAAGAAATATTCAAGAAAATCCAAGAAACAATATATGATTTCATCTACCTCGAGAAATACAAAACAAAAAAACATAATTAATTTAATATGCAGAACTAATTAATTACATCGAAGCTAACATGGTATGTTTCAACTTGATTGGGTGAACATAAAATTTCCAGCATGAGTCACCAAAACAAGATTAAATTCACTTGATTATTAAAAATATATCTGGACCCCAGAAAAAAAATACCTATGACGTATGACATGACTCGTCTTTAAATTAAAAATACTTTGTTACACAAACTTTTTTACATTCTGAGGATTCAAGGCCGGGCAGGCCAGCAATGCCAGTAAATAAATTGTTTTTTTTATTAAAAAAAATAGTCAAAAGTGAAACTCACGTGCTCTTCTTTCTTGGTTTTGAGTAACCATAAAAAAAATCTAAAATATAATATACGTCCCCACTTTTTTTTATTTATTATTAATATGTATAACCAAATCATATTTCAACTAATTCCATGCAAGCCCTAAAATTTTCTTGAATTTTTATAAGATAAGTGGTAGCATCGTGTTCTTAAAAGATATATTGGAGGCTATTGATATGCATGTTCATGTATAGAAAAATATTTACAAAATTCAGTGCACAAAATTAATTAAATTAATCAACCGATGCACCATTTTACCATATTTAGTTCAGCTGGTTTTCAAGAATTCACCAGTTTTTGCATATAGAATTTTTTTTTCCCAAAAAAGATTTATATAATCCATTCATATAATATATTTTTATTTTTAAAAAAGAAGTAGAAAAGTATTATTGACCCTTTCAATCCATCACCGATGAGTCCAAAATTTTGTAGTGTTAGCATTATATGTTTTAAATAAGATATTTACCATAGATTAAGGCTAGGGCAAATATATGTATTTATAAGCTTTTGTGTGAGGGGGGTGTCTCGAGAATTGATGACAATAGGGGGACCGACTGACACTATTGGACAACCGGTGACCGGCGCCGTTTACGGCTTCACTCGGAGACCAAAGAGAGGCACGTGTGCTCGCCCATGTGGGGGTGATGTGGCTCAAGTTTTGGAGCTATGAAGAGTAAACGTATCCATTATCTTATTAATTATTACTACTACCATATGGAAATTAATTAAAAGAGATACTGTATTTATTGCTTATATTTGTGCAGTTGCACCTTCTGGCTTTAGGACTAGAGTTATTAAACATGGTGAGTTGATTTTTTAATTCTTTATAGTTTATACAGGATTTTTTCTATTAAAAATCAAATTACAATTAACCTACAATTCGATTTTATATCTACTTTGAGTTTAAAATAATAATAAAAAAACATTGTTTTAATATATTTTAAATATTAAAATAATATTATTTTGAAACAACACGGATTAACCCTCTCATTTATCATAAAAGCTTTAAATTGAATTAGACTTAATAATTCCCGATAGTACTACTCATCATCTAAAATCGAGGGACTTGTTAGAACCAGAATGCAATTATTTGTTTCTATAATTCAGGGATTTGGTGGGTTGATAGAGGTTCATGCATGCTCTTTGTTTTCTTTTTTGGTTTTAATAGTTCAGGTCTTCAAGTACTGTAATTTAATAGCAAATAGTTTATAATCTGCACTGCAGATCTCGAGTTCGAGCCAAGATATGTATTTTTTATAAAAATCTGGGATAACCAGAGTTTTACTATCTTACTTGGACCCACAAAACACGTTTTACTGAGGGGATGAAATTTACTTGCATCCAAAAAAAAAGTTAGGTTTTTCTTTTTTATTCTTTTCTTATAGGATTTTAAGTATATTTACCATGTAAACCTAGATTGATGTGTTTGAACTTCAACAGGGAATCCGAAATTATAATTCAAGAACAATACTCCATGGTCTTCTTTTTAAGTTTTAGTTACAGCAATTGAGAGATTAGAGAATAAATGTTGGGTTGGTAATAATTATCAGTTTAAATACCCTAACAATAGGGAATGGTTGGATTGGTCAAGAGAATCCACCTTTTATAATTATGTTTTAAACTTCCATTTCGGCAGATAATGTTATCCTAAACTTCTACTAATCATGATTTGGGTGAGTCCCAGAATCGAAATTGCTTTAATTAGTGAAACTTTCAAGAACATCAAGTAATTGCCTTCTCACAATTATACGAGACTGACTACATTTTCATTAATAACTCTCTCCTTGTCACCTAATCTTTCTTCTCTTTTTTTTAATTTCGGGTGCGATTAATTAATGTTTTAAAGCCTCTCATGTTCTACAAATAATCTAGAAATCATTTTATAAGCCACACCCAAGAGATTCTGCGAACCTTCAGACAATAATTAGTGACTGATTACTCACCTGACCTCCATTTAGAAGCTAAATTAAAGATTATTTGCAACCAAATTACAAATCTGACACTCCAAATATTAGATGGTGATTTTCAGCTTCGTGCCTTGTCTTCACTGTAGAAAAATATCTCAGGTACATGCAAACTCTGATACCTCTTTATGTTTTTTATATTCTTTTGGTCCCTTCAAGCTCAGATTTTATTAAAATTATATTCAATGAAAGCAGATTTCCAGGGGCCGGCCATGCTCTCTCCCACTCGTGGGCACGACCTAAATGTAGGAATTATTTTAATCTTCTTTACCCAGCTAGAGCTGGACTTTGGACTGAGATTTTTCACTTCTGTCTGCTCCGAGGACTCGACACCTGTAACTTGATGGTGTAAAATAATGCATACAAACATATAATAAACGACATGGATCACCATGTCCTACGAAGTTTAGCTTTAAAAAACCCTAAAGTTATATGGGGCTGGTCTTTTATGGGGAACAAGAGCTTATAATAAATAATATATATATTATATTGGTTTTTTGAATTCCCAAGCATGGTTTTTAAGTTCTTACCTTCTGGACTTGCTAATAACTTCTAGCTGACATGGGTTATACAGTTGATGCGGTATTACATTATTTTTTTGGTCACGGAATATATCTGTTGTTTATTTTATATTATTTTACAATATTCCTTGGCGTAGCAAAATTTCATGATGAATTCATAGCCAGGTAACCTGAAGCGGGCTTGGTATTAAAAAAAAAGAAAATAATTAATGATCCAGCATTCGTTTTTACTCGCAAGATTTTCAAAAAGATGAAGATCTTTGGTGATCTTAATTACATGCCAGAATTCGACCTTGGCCTTCGAAATCATCCACTTATTAATGTAAAGACAAGAATCATAAATACAATCCTTGAAAATCATCTGAATTGGATGGAAGCTCACTTAAAAACTCAAAGTAGATAGCTCAAGATCGTGTTTATTAAGATCTATTAAGAGGAAAGAATATTGACTTTTTTAAAATTTAATTAGTTTTTAAATTCATGCAGTGTGGTAAAGAAATTATAATAGATGCTGGATCAATCAATCTATACATATTTTTAGTTAAAAGTAATGTTCAAAATCTCACAATGCATGGGGATTTTATGAGCTCTGTTAAAAGGACAATGCATTGCATAACAATAGTAAAATACCACTATAAATTTATTTATTTTTATATAAAAAAAAGTGCGAATAAATCATGAAAAATATTCAGTTAGTTAAAATAGCATCGATATTATTAGTTTTTTAGAGATTTCGCTCGACTTAAAATAATTTTGGATGTTAATTATATTAAGAGTAAGGAGAAAAAAGAGAGGAGATTATATATATATATATATATATATATATATAAACAAGTCCAAATCCAGTGTTAGTCACATGGATTTAATTAACAAAGCTTGTAGGGAACAAAAGCGATGGATAAGAGTCACTAGGATGTGAGTGAGGTTAAGTGCCCTTAGAAAGGGTTTAATAGCCAAGAAAATGTCATTAAGTTTGTCTTTGACTAGAGCCGTTACAATTTTATTAAGAAGTGTGTACTGTTTGGGGAAATGGAAAAAACCTGACTCCTTACATTAACTATATTATATTATATTAGAGTATCCGCCCAAATTACATGTCGCCCAGGGAGTACCAGACCCGGGCCAGACCAAGATAACGCTAGAGGCCCAATTAAGGGCCCGGCCTCATAAAACAAAGCCTGTCCATGCGGATGATAAACACCAAGCAAGCGGGTGTGGCGTGCCTGTTTAGAAGGAAAATTGTTCAAAAAGTTTGATTTAAGAAAATAAATAAATAATAATTCAATATTTTTAGATATTTTAATGTTAATTTCTTTTTTAAGAAAATAAAAAAAAATACTATTTTAATAAACAACTCGACCACACTTTTTCAGCACTCTTATCATACCTGTTTGAAGGTACGATTTCTTTTAAATTTTCTTTTTAAAATATATTAAAATAATATATTTTTTTATTTTTCTAAAATCATTTTTTTTATATCAAAATAATCTACTCTAAACCAAAAATTTTAATTTAAAATAAAAAATAAAAAAAATATTTAAAAAAAACTGCCAAAACATAAACGCAGCCGCAGTCCGCCGTTGCAGGTATTGTTCAGCTGTGTTTCATTGAACAAGAAAGGTCTCCGAGCCAAGACAAGCAAACAAATGGGGAAAGAAAATGATCATACAAACAGGAGAAGACGCTAAGATTTTAGAAGTTACAAGCGAACTTGCTAAATTAGAGACATTTCATGAGGTGTCAAATCGATCCAGTCAACGGAAAGAAAAGAGAACAAACATAACACAATAAGAGAGAGAGACATTTTACACATGCTCGAGTTTTCTTCAATTTGGTGGTAGGTTGTTGTGGGCTTAGTTTGAACAAGCACAGGCCACAGGCCCATTCAGCCCATGGCATACTTCTGGGTCCAGCTTCTTGCAGTTGTCTCGTACTTGTTCCTGTCGGTCTTGTACATATGAGCAATCTCCGGCACCAATGGATCATCGGGGTTAGGATCCGTCAACAAAGAACAGATTGAGAGCAATACCTACAATTGCAAACAGAACACGCTTTGCTTGATCAGCAATAAGAAGACCTAGCAATTCTGAAAGTCACAGGAAAAAAAAGGATATGATTACAACTAGCTATTTGACACTGCATTTCCATTTTTCAAAAACAAATGCTGACTTTTTAGACATGTTTACACAAGGAAATCCTAAATATAAACCAAAAAATCTATTCAAACATCTAATTAAATAAATCAATAACCAAGTATGTTAATAAAAAAAAATAGGAATAGGAATTTAAATATATGATCTAACAACAAGAGTTGTGTACCCGGTGTGTTTAATAAGTTTCTTTATTAAAATAGCTTTTTTATCAAATTAGATGATAATATAAACAAACAATCATAAAATTGATTAAATAAAATAAAATATTATACACTGATATTAAAGATATTATCCAAAAATAAATATTTTCTTGTTTTTAAAAATAAAATTCATCTTATAAAAAAAATCATAAGTGAATCACAATAATTTCAATTTATAAAAAGCTAAATAAACAAATTAAAGAAGGGTGTTGATTAAAAATTAAAATAAAAAATATTATTTAAAAGAAATGTAGAAAAAACTTTTAGAAAAAAAAATAAGAAAAAGGCAGGTCAACATGCATGACCCATTTAGAAAAAGCCCTTAGGGCATGGGTCAATCACATCATTTGACTCAAATTGTTTTCAAAAAAGAATTAGACATCATCTATCTAACTTTCCTAGACTCCAACCGACAAAATTAGGGGTTTTTTTTCTTCTTACAAACTCATTTAACCTCAATGACTTAGAAAAGAGCCTCAATGTTTTGATAAACCAATAAATAGCCTTAAAAAAGCACAAAATTAAAATCAACCTGAATCAAAAAAAATCTTAAGCTTATATATGGTTTTTTCAAGGTGAAAAAATAACTACTCTCGTCATTATAAAACTTGTTAATACCAAGATCGACTATTTTAATGGTTAAAACTGATGTTAACATTGATTTTCTCTCTACCACGATATCTCTCCTCTCAAATCAGGAATTAAAAAATAACAAAGATTAGTTTCTATATCACAATTGAATTGTGTTAAAATATTGAGGGACTAAATAGGTATAACTTAAAAGGTTTGACTAAATTATTATTTTTGTAAGAACTTTGAACCATTACTTATTTGTGGCGCTTTTTCTGCTTTAGTACTTCGTCTTTCAATTTTGTTCTTAGACAACAACTTTAATCCAATTGTCCTTTAATTTAGCTTAAAAATGATGCAATCACAAAAAAAAGTTTGAGGAACAAAAATTAAAAAAAAAAATGAACGAGTTTAAAGTGAAATGTGAGAGAGTGAATAGTGTTTGTGTGCACAACGTACAATGAATAATGAAAGAGAATAAATTTTTAGAGTTTTGGATAATGATAGACCGAAAGAGAAGATAATTTCAAAATGAATCACATGAACCCAAAAAACCAATAGGATAGACTTCTCATATTAGAAAGTGAGAAAAAAGTAGAGACACAAAAGGAGACTGCTGCTAGCATTGCTCTTAGCTAGCTCTATATACTGTGATTGACTATTTGACTTATTAACACATAAATGATTGGTAAGAAACAATTGTCCCTTTCTTGCACAAAAATGATGTTGGAAACACAAATCCATTAAGTGATAAACGGCACTTTGAAAGAAAAATGCTTTACAGGTTATAGAATAAGAACCTTGGATATGGTTAGAGCAGGGCTCCATTGCTCCTTCAAAATGTCCAGGCAAATGCTTCCATTGCTATTTATATTTGGATGGAATACCTTCGTTCTGAATGCTACCTAAAAGATGCATAAATGTAATGAAATCAAACACAAACAGAGTGGTAGATGTAATGAAATCACACACAAACAGAGAACTGGATTCAAGATTGACTTCTCAACCGCATCCGCGAAAGAGTCATATTTAGTATATAATGAGACGCATAAACAAAAACCACGATTACAATGAGAGGTTCACAAAAAGAATGCAGTTAAAACTACTCAGCAAATACCACCAAATGGAATATCATATAAACTCCAAAGGTTAAGTCACAAAACAAACAGAAGTGAGTTGAAGTTAAATTTCATGTAGTGCATGGCAGAATCAGGGTTAGCAGAGGCACAACCGTTCAATCAGGGCTGTTTATATCTTCAACCTTTCATGTAATATCATTTATTTCATATTTAGCTGACTTGATCTTTGGTGACATACCCTCATTGATGCTACATAATTCCTTCATGAGCAATTACAAAACAAAACCTGTTTTTTTAATCAAAATGAAAAGTTGAGATTTGATACAAGCCTTAGATGCAAGAGCTACATCATTTAACATAAACTTCACATCTTATCTCATTTTATGAGGACCTGGCATCGAATTGTGTAATGTCTTTAGGTCCTATTAAACACAATCGTGCTTATACTGTGAAATCAGGTTTTCATGCCTATAGTTCATCTAGCCACCTCTATTTCTTCTGCTGATATAAGCAAATTAAGAAAAGTTTGACCTATTGCACATATTCACACATGAGATGCCTTAGTGTCAAAATGAATAAGCTTCTGATGAGAATAAATTCAATTAATAAATCCTTCTTCATTATTTTTGCAAATTAAGAAAGAGAAAAGGGGGAAGGGGGGGGTAGCTATTCCATGACTGCATAACACCTTTTCTTATAAAAAGGGGAGCTGGAACCTGAGACATCTTGCAAGGTAAAGAGAAAATCACTGACAATGAAGCTACAAGCATGATTGTGGGGCACTAGGAATTAAGGAAAAAGAAGAGGGACAACACAGGTTATTCAAGTTTACAAGGGTCAGCAATCTCAAGTATTTTAAACGTGCATGAACTTTATTCTATAGACAAGTAAAGAATTTGTTCTGACAAAAAACATTATGCCTTGCACATATCAAGCAATGACTAACCTTGGGTGGCTTAAATGGATAGTCTGGGGGGAAATGAATAGTGACTAGGAAAACACCACCAGCATAGGGGCTATCTGGAGGACCCATAATTGTTGCTTGCCAATGGAACATGTCTTCAGCAACAGGACCTTCAACATTCCCATAATTAAAGCAAAAAAAATCAACAAAACAGCATAAAATGAAAATAATCAACGAGAATTAGCTCTTAATTCCTCATAATCTATAACTTGAAAAAGCAAAACAAACCAATAATATGCATCTTCATATTTTACCTTGCGGATTTCAACTACAATGTAAAAAAATCAACCAAATAGACGAGTTTTTATGCCATAATTATTAAAAATCAACCAAAATCTCAACATTAGTTTTGGCTTTCCCTTAAGAGCATCGAATTTTAGCCTTATATACTTGAGCTTATCGATCAGAATTAATCATCACCAGTATTGTTCATTTCCATGCATGCTTAGATTATCAGCAAAATCATTATCTTCATAAATTCAAAAATATTTATATACAGCAAGTTCATACTCAACGAAGAGATCAGATCAAGCAGAACGCTAAAAAAACTAAATAAAAATATTTAGATAGATACGAAAAAAAGTTGAAATACCGGCGCTGCATGAAGTAGGAGGATCCTTTTGTAAATCCTTCAATTCCTTCAAGATCCGTTTCGATGCCATCTCTTCTTCTTCTTCGCCTGCAAAAACCTAAAAAAAATCATCACCATCAACATCAACAAAATGAAATCTCACAGCTCAAGATCGATCCTCTCTAAACCAACAACATAGCCATAGGATTAAAAAAATTGAATAGAGGCATACCGGATTGATCCTCCTTCTGGAAAATAACGTTTATTTATTTATTTTTATGAGATTTGATTGTTCAGAGGAAAATAGAGTTGAAGAGAAGAAAATGAAAGAATGAAATTGAAGAGCTGTGTAAGCCTGTAAGGTGAAGGACTTTAAATTACCGGGACCGTCCTATTTTTTATTTTTAATATTAAGTTTATTAACTAATAAATAAGAGGTGTCGACATTGTGATTGGTCTGTGCTCTTTCTTCTTAATGGTGGATGGGGATGGTCCCATGCTACTATTGTACTTCGCGTTTTTCATACGTTACCTCGCCCTCTATTTTTCGCCGAAAGTGGCCGCCGAATATAATCTTGCCTTTTTGTTTTTATTTTTTACTTTTTTGCATGTTGGTCCTCTTTTTATATTTGAACATCGACCGTCGAAAAACAATAAAAAATAAAAAATAATTATTTTCTTAAAGTGAAACTCATATTTAGAACACTTTTAAAAATATAAGTTATCAATCTAAAAATAATTTTTGACATCAACACATGAAAATAATCTAACAATTTCAAAAAAAATAATTTAAAAATAAAAAAATTAAATATATTTGAGATGTTATTTTAAGAGGTTGAAAAATATGTTATTTATTGTGTTTTAAATGATAATTGTGTTAAGTATGATGTTACAATTATTTATTTAAATGTAACTAGATGTAGATTAAAATAAAATAAATAGCAAATCTAATAAAATAATATAATCCATAGAGGAAGCAGATCCTTGCCAAGGGGGTGAGAGCTCTTGATGGGGGCATGTTAAAATTATCATTAAACTTGAAGAACATTATTAAGATTTAAATTTTTTTTTCAAGGGGCCTATTAATAAATCTCAAGAGACAATTAAAAAATAAACCTGAAATGTAGGGACTATAGTGGATTTTTTAATATCTATGGGTGGCTCTATAGTGATGGAATTTGTTTTCAAGCGGTAAAGATAAATTGTGAAAAAATATAAATTGAATTGTAACATTGCAAGCAATTATAGTTTAAAGGACTTGTTTAATATATATATATCGTTATTGGAGGACTTAGTTGTAAGCTATCTTTATTGACGGCGGAGATTAATGTTGAGTGTCACAATATAATATTTACTGGCGGATAGGATCGACCCTTTTTTAAATAAAAAAGGAAAAGGAAAAATTAATCAATATAAATCCCTGTTACTATTACGGTGACGTGTAAGGTATTTTTTTTTAATGAAACGAATATTTTCGCCGGTGCCGTGTTGTCTTCTCTAGTCTTTCATGGACGGCGTCAACGACGCTCCTTCCAGACGCGTGGTCTTTCATGGCTGGCTCGATTCTAATATTTGTGCCATGGTCAAACCGTCTTGAGCGATGACTGTTTGACCGTAATATGTCGTCGTTTTACAATGACTAATGCTTTTGAATTTGGAAAGTACGATTTTTAAAAAACAATTTCATATATAGAAAAATTGAGTTAATATATTTTCTTAATACAAAAAATAAGAAAAATGAAATACAGAATTTTCAATTAAACCTTGATACATAAAACACTTTCTTATCAAAATACCCATGTTTTTATTCTATATTGCTATCAACATACCTCTATTTTCAATAACTTTTTTTGGTATTTTTATTGACATGGAAATATCAAGGTGAGTTTTTCATATTTAGTTTAGAAAATATATAATGCCTAATAAGTAGTGTAATACATTAAAATTATAAAAATATATTTATTGATATTAATTGACGAGTGATTTCTTAAGTGTTTGTTTGGGAGTATAATTGAGATTGTTTTTTTTTAAAATAGTTTTTGTTCATAAATGCATCAAAATGATATTTTTTTATTTTTTTTTAAAAATTATTTTTAACATCAGCACATGAAAATGATCTAAAAACACCAAAATATTTTAATTTAAAATAAAAAAATAAAATTTCAAATTGTTTCAAAAGTATTTTTGAAATGCAGTATAAAAAAAAGCCTAAGTTTGTATGGCATATGTGCATGTGCGTGCATATTTACTATAGTGATTTTTAAATTTTAAAAAATGATGATACCACACAATCATATATACACTATCTAAGAAAAAACTAATGATTATAAAAAAGGTATTTGAAATAAAATTAAGTGAAATACTAGCATATTTTGTATACGTAATTAAAGAAACAGAAAAAAAATATATAAAATGAACAATAAGCAACATGATATATTAAAAATAATCTAAAAATATTTATTTTTTTATTTATATTAAATAATGTGTGATTTCTTAAATTTATATGACTTGTGTATATATTTGTCTTGCTAGAGTGATTTTGTTTCTTACAAAAACATTAGGATGATAATACACACGCATAGAGTCAACGTTATTTTGTTGACCTGGAAAGAATAGTTATAGTGGGTGTTTGGGGCCGCGGTCCAACCTGCGTTGCGTTGAACCGCAGCCCCAAACGCAGGTAATTACAAACAGACAGTAGATTTTTCCTGTGGGTCCCACTGATTTTTTTTGTGGGTCCCACTCAAATTTCAGCCGCGCGGTCTCGTTTTGAAAAGCCTATTTTTTATGCTTTTCAAACAAACGCAAGTCCTTAAACGCTGAGTTCACCCATGCATGCTTACAGTAGTTCATTTCTACTGCCATGTTCAACAAACGAACTCTGGCGACCACAAACAAGAAATTCTGGGGAAGTTTACAGACATTTTAGCAAAGAAAAACAAGTAAAAAACAAGGAAATATCACACAAAAAGCACACCATCATCCCTCATTCCCCTCGGCAACCAGCTCCTTCTCTCTCTCTCGGTGTGCGGTGCTCTCTCTCTAAAATCAGCTCTGTCGAGCTCTCTCTCTCCACCGTTAGAGGCAACCCAACCAGCCAACATCACCCTTATAACCACCTTGAACTTCCCCTACACACTAGCAGCCTAACCACACTCTCCGGCGAGGCAACAGCCACGGTTGCAGCAGCTGCAACGTGAGCCCGTCACTTTTGGAAGCCTCCTCCGCCACCACGGCATGACCCATTTTCAACGCCACCATGACAGGGAGAACCACCTCGACCTCCTCTACCCGTCGGTACCTTCCGTTTACCCTCTAGTCACAGTCGGCCATGTTACTGTTCATGTGAACAGTACGTGAACAGTAACATTGCAGAATTAATTCATGCAGAACGAAAGGGAAACGCACCGTTTTGAGCCTGTTTTTTGAACCATTAGGCTGGGCTGGGCTTTTGGCCCACCTTGGCTGGGCCGGCCCATTTTGTTTGGGACAGGCCCAGTTCAATATTTTTTAAAAAATATATAGAAATTGTATTTAAAAAAAATAAAAATTATGTAAATAGAGATCAACTCTGATAAAAGTGGTGTAGAACAAGTGGCAGAGGCGTAATTGCAAGTAATTTGATGGGATAATAAAAATGAATGTCTAATTTACTTTAATTATTAATTACATTTCATTATTATGATAATTAAATCTACAATATTTAAAAAATATATATGTGTGTATTTTTAATTAATTTCATAAGTTGACAGCAATTTGAAAAGCATGGTAACCAAACACACAAAACTGCTTTTCATTAAACTCAACATCAACCACAGTTTTAACCAAACACAAATTTCAGTTATGAACCGCAGCTAAAAGCGCTTTTTAGAAACCAGTTTTTTTTCAACCTCAACCACAACAGACTACAATCATACTACATGTCTACAATACTGCAATATTTGTGCTAAACGAGCCAATAGAATCGTTTGGGATTCTTAGACTGAAGAATGGTCTTAACAAGTCTTGGGGCTTCTCTGTTCTCCTCTACAAGAATAGTTTCATTATTGTTCTAAGACTTTTGTTTTCATGGAAATTTTTATGTTGGGTTTCAATTTCTATAACAAGAGAAAATTAGAAAATAGTCATATGGTAATATTGATTTTATGCACCATCTTAGAATATATATATTAGAGGCAAATACCAAATTACAATTCATTTATGTTCGAGTGGGGAGGAATAAGCAGCTAAGTTGGCTGCATCTGATCCATGTACTGGCCCAAAACATTCAGGTTCATAAGCATTAATCATTAAACACAAGGTTATCAGTTTTGTTTTGATTGAAATGACTGAAATATTTTATATTAGTTAAAAAATGAGATAAAATAATATTATTTTTACTTTGATTTAAATTCTGGTTCATTCCAGATTTTTTAATCAAATACCGACTCGAAACATTATGGTTTCATTTTTGTCCATTCTGGTTAGGTCAAATAGTATTTTTTTTAAAATAATGAATAATTTTATAATTTCAATCATATCTTTTAATCCGACCGTTAGATTGAGATGAAATTTTACGAGGAGACTCTTGATATATATATATATATATATATATATATATATATATATATATATATATTCTAAAATTTCAGAGCAATCAATGACTGTAATGACCTTACGAGATTGATGATGATATTCTCGTAATATTATATATGTTCATAATTTTATTCAGAAAAATTATTTTATTGTGTTTGTTCAAGATAAAATTACACAATTCTAAATAATTTTTTTTTGGTTTTAAACTTTTTTTTTGAACTATATATATATATTAGTACACCGAAAAACACTCTGAAACCAAATCATTCTATTCTAATTAAAAAAACAAACATCAACCCAAACGAAATTGAGATAAAACTAAGTCCTTCGACCCCCTAAAACCAACACAAAGGAGCGCACATTGATTCTGGGGAATAAAAGGATTATGATCACAAATTGAGTTCAAGCATTGGTGTCCCTTAAACCTCAATCCCATGTCAGAGTTCAGGGACGAGTTAGCTTGTTAATCTGATTCATGTTTAAACACTCTTCCTAGGTTAATGTATCTTTAAACTTTCATAATTTTTATGTTTGCAGGTGATAAGAAAGTTCTCTTTGCCGATAAAGTGTTGAAATTCACTGCTTCAGGGAAGATGAACGCTGCCTTTTTTTTTCTGGTTTACTTGAAACCTCACCCCCTAGAAAACGCATTTCTACGAGGCAGGGTGAGTGAGTAAAACCTCGGTGATCCCTGACTTTTTACAAGAGATGCATAGTTCTAACTCGAACTCGAGATCTACGATGAAAATCTCAAACTCTTTACAACACTGCATATTGTTAATAACTGACTTTGCCCTTTACATTATTGACCCAGAGACTAATGTGCTTAAATGACGAGTAGCTCTGGCAGCCGTAGAAAAGACATGTTTGAGCGAATTAAGTGATAATTTCTTTGCAATTATCATCCCAACAGAGTATGATCTTTCTCATGGCCAGCACACGAAAGACTGAAATAGTTGCAGTGTTAGTTGAAGCTACCAGGAGTGCTTCTGAATCTGAACTCGAGGTGGTTTTTCCAATAGGTGAAATGAATGAACTGATATCTTTCACTGTTCTTGCATCAGTATTCAATGCTATACCTTTTCCGTAGATTTCTTAGATGATCCTAAGCAGACTTTATTGAAGGATTAGTTAAGGTTTAATTCTATAATCCATCTATCCATACTACACCCAGATTTTGGTTGGCTGTGACAGATTCTCGTTGCTTAATCATATATGAATCTCTGGTACAGTCCTCTGTATAATGCCTATGCGATTGATTTTCAAAACCAGTTTGATAGGTGCAAAGATGTGTATAATCCCTGTAGTAAAAGAATTGAAGCTTTTCTCTGCCAAACTGGTTTCTGCTGTATGAAATGAGATTAATTTTTCATGTTAAAAAGCTTAAATTTGCTTTCTTCAAGAGACACCACCAATTTCAGTTTGATTCTGCAGGTTTTTTTGGGGCACGCACTGATTAATCTCTATATGCACGAGGGTGTCTGTGAAGGAAGAAGCTTAAACAATGGAAGAACCATCTCCCAGGAGCCTGTCTTACCAGCTAACCCCCACCCCCTCGAATGGATAAACTAGTTGATCACCATTGACCTGATATTCTTCTGATATTAAATTACACAGGACTGGAGATTAGGAGGAGATGCACGTGGTCATGATTCTTGAAAACACCTAGCTAGATCCATCCAATTATATTTAAAGGGGCAGTTTATTTGGTTCCATACAGCTGATTAGGTAGGTTTTGGCACATGAAGGTATCAAAATAGAGCCACAAGTCAAGGATCCTTGTCTTTGCCATATGCGTCAGATTGAAGTTCTGACTAAATACCTTGTCTTTGCCATGAGTAGGTGGCTGAACTAATTTTAGGACAAAAATTGTCACAGAAACGTGAAGATAAACAAATAAACTCAATTAATTGAAACCAGCAGCCCAATTCAATTAATGAAAAGACAAAAGTTGTATTACAACTAATAGCAAGAAGAAACAATCTCACTGTTGAGCTGAGGAAGTAGAAGCTACTTCAGCTGGCTGTGGTGATGGGGTTGCGCCTGCAATTTCTATTCTACTTTCAGTGGATGGCCGGTCTTCGGTGCTTAGTCTCCGAATTTCCTCCACCATTTTCACCACATCAGGGCATTTTGGGTCTCTGCTCTGGCATCCTCACCACACAAGCCATTCCTATCTGTAACATCTCTACCATTTCCTCCTCAATATTAGGGAATTCTTAAAAGCTCTAAATCAAACACTTCAGCAGTCCACTCCTCTCTCACCACAGAGTTCACCCACCTCACCAAGTGAACAACTTCATCGCCGCCTGTGGCGTGCATGGGAGACTTTCCTGTGAGAAGCTCGAGCAGTAGGACCCCATAGCTGTAGACATCAGATGCATGGGCTGCTTTCCTACTATCTGTTACTTCTGGGGCGCGATAGCCTGCAGCCCTCATTATCGGTGGGGGCATTGGGCTCATCAGTGACGCCAAACCGATATCAGACACGCAGCCATATCCTTGGGAGTTGAGGAAGATGTTTGAGGATTTTATGTTTCCATGGACAAGTTTGCCACCATTCTGTGTGTGGATATGAGCAATGCCCCTCGCTGCACCGATTGCGATCTTCAGCCTTGTTTCCCAGTCTATAGGAGTCTGGACCTCCCCTCTCTTCCCTGCAAAATCTAACATTTATCTACGAGAAACATCCCTGAAACCTGGAAAAAATCGAAAAAATCACTGTAAAAGGTTTTTGACATACCATGTAGGATTGAAGAAACGCTGCCCTCTTCATAGAAATCATAGACCATGAGTCTCTCATCCTTGGAATAGTAATAAGCTCTTAGCGGACACACATTCGCGTGCCTAATATTCCCAGCCACGATCATTTGCTGCTCAAACTCCTTTTTTGGCACCGTCACTTCCTTCAACCTCTTCACCACCACCGTGGATGCATCCTCGAGCGCGGCCTTGTAAGCTATTCCGAAAGTTCCCTTCCCCGAGCACCTCTGCAGATGCTCTCAACAAGTCCTCCAAGTCAAATGCGAGGCTACAATGCTCGAAGAAAAATAACCTGTTGTTCTGCTCTTGGCTCTTTGAAGCTGTTTTCTTCAAAGACGATTCTTTCTTCTTTGTCGCTAACCCACCTTCCCTGTTTTTCTTAGAGCGGCACCAAACCATCAACAGAGCAATGAGCACAAACCCAAGAACACAGCCACCTAGAGCAATCCCCCAAGATTGCGGGTTCCCTTAGTTTTGAGGATTTTTTTGATAGCTGCGAACTTGATGGATGAACTGGAAGAGCAGGAGGAAGGGCATGTTCTGATGAAAAGATTGTTACCAGAAAATGCAGAACTTGGAAATCTTTGAAGAGACTCTGGCACATTTCCAGTAAAATTATTGTTGGCTAATTCTAGCTGTTGTAAACTAGAAACATTTAAATCAGGAATGTTGCCTGAAAGGGAGTTGTTAGCAAGGTTCAAATATGTGAGGTGAGTCAAATTCGATATTGAAGGAGGAAAGCTCCCATTGAAGCCATTATTGGAAAGATTAAGTATTGTGAGATTATTCCAAGCTGAGAAATCTGAAGGCAATGGGCCAGAGAAGTTGTTGGATTCAAGAAAAAGGATGGTTAAGTTCTTGAGTTTGGAGAGTTCATCATAAGGGAAAGAACCTGTTATACCATTAGATCCGAGGTTTAGGATCTTAATTGCTGACAGACGACTAAGAGTGTTGCGTGGAATTTGGCTACGAAATCCTACCCCAGGCAACACGAGAGCTGTAACTCTGGAGTGATCATTGCTACAGGACACTCCAGTCCAGCTATTGCACACAGAAGTGCTCTCCTTCCAGTTGACAGGGCGAGAGAGATGAATATTGTGAAGGAAATGTAATAAAGCTTCTTTATCTTCAACTGGGTCAGCAGTGATCGGCAAAAAAAACTGCTCCAAAGAAGAGAAATGCAGAGAAAATGAAGAACAGGCCCTTGTTCATGTCCATTTTCTCTCAGAAACCAAACTGTTGGGCAGATTTGCAACTGACAGCAAAGTTTCTACACAAATCTTGGTCACATCTACATAAATTTGGTTAAGAGATGGACTATAATTAGAAACAGAAACAGATATGATCTTTGCTAGGATATGCTGATTGACATAATTATGAAGCAGATGAATGTCTTGCAAATTGTCTAAAATGACTCATAACCAAGACTTTTACTATTCAGACACATTTGGTCAAAATTAGCAGGTAAAACATGATTAGGAGACCTGCAATATACTATTATGGATTCTTTATTGACTTTTGCATCTCTCTTTCACCGAACATCCTTGGACGCTGAGAAAGTGGGGTAAATAGAAGAAATCAAGATTCAGAAAATCCATACACCAGTAGTCACAACTATCCCTTGTCATTTTCCTTTGCTTTCCCTCATCTTCTTTTTTTTCTCACAAACCAAACAGGCAGCAGTACAGGACAGAAAACATAAAGCCAAGATATAGAAAAGGGGGATTCAATTCTAAAGAAACAAAACTTACAGATTGGATGAAGAACACTTCAAAACTTGCCGGAGACCCTCCTCCACATCTACAACCAGTCATCTTCACTCTCTGTCCCTCTGTCTTCCCCGTAAAACAATCTTAATAATTCCCATGAATATTCAACGCTAAGAAGCAGCAGCAGAAGAAGAAGACAGAATCAAATACATCCCAGAGACACCAGACTAAAGATAGAAAAGCAAAAGTACTAGATGACAATGATAAGTGATGATGGTTATTAATGATGTACATGAGCTGTTCTTGCCTGAGAGAGCAACATCACATGCAATAAACTAATTAGATAATCATTGAGAAAGCAAAGTCCATGCGCACGAACAGGAGGGTGCATGTGGAAACAAAGAGACAACGTTTCAATAAGTAGCAAATAAGCTAATAAGAACTCGCCACAACCCTAACCACTCTAGCCATAGCCTATCACTACTATTGCATGTTTTTAGATAAATTTTCATATCAATTAATTCTTGGACAAAATATTGTTAAGAAAAAAATTTCATGCGGTTTATTGATTTACATCGAAAATAAAATCACTTATCGCTTGAACTATAGAGGTTTTTTTTTGTCAAAGATTTAAAAAAATGAAAACAAGAACTAAAAATTGCGGTTAAGTTACTTACAAAATACTGTTAATTATAATAATGTTTGTAGTTTTTTTTTAATTTTATCTTTATATAACTCAATTTTTTTTATTTATTTAATTATCATTTAATATTACATTATTTTAAAAATTATAAATTAACTAGAGCCATGTTTACAAAACACCATAGTCATAGACTATGATAGTGTTTCGTGGGATTTTTTTTTAGTTTTACCCTTCTACAACTTTTATTTTATTTTATTTTTAATATTATATTATTTTGAGAATTATGACTTGTAATTTTTTGTATTCTCTTTCTTTTATGTTATATGTTAATCTCATAAATTTAGTTTTTTTCTCCATTCAATTTCAACCTTTAATATTAAATTTGTTGGGCGTTGAGCTTTGTAATCTCTTTTGACTTGTTTTTCAATAGATTTATGATCGATGTTAAAAGTTTAATAAGTTAATTTGGTTGATATTTTTTAATTTATTTTTTATCTCATTATTCAAAATTGAATTGGATAAAAATTAAGCTTTATTATTATTTTTTTTAAAATGGATTATTTTGATCTTATGATCTACTGTAAGTTTGACAAGTTAATATAGGTTGATTCAATTTATTTTTAGGGTCATTTTTTATACATATTTTTTTATTTCATCATCCATCAACACAATCTTCTTTTTTATTTTTAGTTTTCCCCTCAAATTTCATCATGCAATATTATATTGCTTAGGAACTTTACTTTATTTTCTCAATTTGCTTTCTCTTGAGTTATCATGGTCTTATGGATATTTTTTTCAATCAATCCTCAACCATAATTATGTTGAAATGGAGTTTTTTTTTATATAAAATTATCTCAATCTCATAATCCGGATCAGTTGTTTAATAATTTAACTCAAGATGATAAAAGTTGATTTTTCTAGCTTTTAAAGCTGGGTCAATTGGAAAAAAAATACTCTTCATGTTTTTTTTCCTGAGTTTATTATAATTTCATGACCCAAGTTACGGGTTGGACAGGTTAACCCGGATGATTTAGATTGTATTTTTGGTCTTTTTTTTAATTATTTGTTTTTAATTTTTTTTTCCTTAAACATTTAATTGATTAAGAATTAACCTTCACAATTTGTCTGTATTTGTTTTTTATATTGTCGCTACTCTCAACTCAACGCTTGAATTATAAATTTAATAAATTAATCATGGTCAATTCTACATATTATTATCTTGATATTTGTAAATATATTGTTCAACATCTTAGCGTATCAATATTTAATAAAACCAAAAAACAAATACATCGTTCGACTTGCATTTTATATTAAGTTCATAATCAATCTTTTACCAGAAAACATATAATTAGTTTCTTTCCTATAAAGCATATTAGCATTATTTTTATATTTTTTACATTAAAAAAAATGATCCTGTCATATAGTGATCTTGTACATGTCACCACGTAGCCTTCCTTCTTATCTGTATTAATTTATTCGTATAGCTAGGTATTATATTCGTGGAATAATTACTGTACCAGTTTTGTGGGCCATCACCCCTCCTGCATATCCGCCATGGATGATGCTTCCTGTAAGAAATTTGCTCTCTGAATTTCTGGCATAGAATATTTTCACTTGGAATTGCCGTCCATGGAAAAATTAAATGTGCGGTGAGAGTGGAGCCACATTTACTATCAAGTTTTTTTTAAAAAAAATAAAAAACATTAAATTTATATATTTTTAAATAATAATAAATATTTATCAGATACAAAACAATAACTCAACCAAGGTTTTGGTGCCATTGATTACTCAAGGCGAGAGTGCCATTGATTACAGAAGAAGTGGGGGTGGAGCTACAATTAATCTAGGCATCTTGTTGTCCATGTAATTGATTTAATGAATTGTAAATAGAATTTAAAATTTCAGAGCTACCTATCAAATATTTTTATCTCATTAAATTTATAAACTATTTTATAAATAATAATTCATTTAGAGCACGTTTAACATTGCTGCCAAATCACCATTTTGCTAAAATTCAAATTATTATTTTTTTCATTTTAAATGAATATGTTTTAGTGTTTTTAGATTATTTTGATATACTGATATCAAAAATAATTTTTTAAAAATAAAAAAAATATCATTTTGATGTATTTTCGACACAAAAAACATTTTGAAAAGCTATCACAACCACTCTCTACAAGCACTTAAAATATCATTCAAAAACGCAGTGACAAGATTTCATTGTACTGTCACCTTTATTTTTCACCGCCATAATGGCCGCTCACCACCACTACTTGCACCTTATTTTTATCATCATTGTTATTTTCTCACTATCATTTTTTCTCTGCCACCACTGTTTAGACACATTTTATTGTTAGAAAAATAAATAAAAAAGTATTTATTAGCGCATTCAATATTGTATATTAAAATTATTTTGAAATGTAATACTCAAAATATATTTTGACAAATACTTTCAATATATATTATAAATGCATTATTATAGATTATTTAGCAAGCATATGAGGACGAAATATTATGATTGTATAGGGTTCTCCAGCGGCACCACCCATGCTAGTGTCCAGCGGCGTTGCCATTGGCACACTCTATGGTGGGACCCACCGTGGATACCACCTGCTCCGACCTTTATTAGCTAGGTTCCTGCAAGAGGCAAAACCCGACAAAGTCGTCACTTCCAAGATTTAAAAATCACCTTCCATTCACGCGCAATTTTTATATTTTATTGTTTTTAAAAAACTATTGTTTTGTGTTTCAGACTATTTTTAAAAAATATTTTAATATACAAATATTAAAAATAAAATAAAATACTAGAAGCTAAATTCCACACACTCGTCTCTTTTCTTGTTTAAAGCTAGTTGTTTTAAACTCATGACTGGATTCAAGATTTTTAGATTGATTTTTTAAAAATAATTTGATATATTAATATAAATATCTTGTGTGGCCATCTAAAGAAATTAATTAATATTGTAAGATAATAAAATAATGCCATCAATAATAATCATAACCAAAATATACGAGAAAATCTCAAATCAACATGGAGCAGTTTCAGTGATGGTAAAGGGCAAAATGCTAGCATCAATAATTCAATCATTAAATTTGAATTTAGTGGAGGATCGATATAGTTTAGTGTCTTAATGTTATTTTTGAAAATGTATTTTTGTTTAGAAATATATTAAAATAATATTAAAAATATATATATTTTTGATACCAACACTGAAAATAATCTAATAACACCAAAAAATTAATTTAAAATAAAAATAAAAATAAAAAATTTTCAATTTTTTTCAAAAATATTTTTGAAATACAATATCAAACAAGGCTTTAATCTATGTAAGAAACAATGTTCTAAATGCACCCAACTGGTTTATTACCAGTTTAATATTACGGTTCAGCCATTTAAAAAAAAAATAGCTTCAAATTATAATTTTTTTAGATTGATTTTTTAAAATAATTATTTTTGATATATTAATATTAAAAAAATTACATATGTATATAAATTACTTTTTAAGAAAAAGCTATATATTACGTTGCTAAAAACACACTAATCATTAATAGAGTTAATAAAATAAAAAAGGAAACTATTTATTTGTAGCTTGACCATTTACAAAATTCATACCTCCATGAGATTCTGTTTTAATTATAAGTGTATTTATTTTCCACATATTTATATTAATTTGAATAAAAAATTATATAAAAAGCTTTTATATTTATATATATTTGAGAATTGAGATAAAAAGATCTTAAATATTTTTATAAATGAGACTAATTTAGCGCGCACACACACATATTTATATTGAAAAAACCTAAATTATCTTCCCATGACTAGTAAAATATATTTTTTTAGAAGGCTTTTTTCATAGATTTGATTGTTTCAACGTACCAGGTGGTTGTAAATTATAGTGAGTATGATCTTATCTTAAAAAAAAAATTAATGTAGAATTTTGCAAGTAGCAACACAAACACCGGTGACAGCTTTGATGTCTATTCTGAAGTAAGAAAGATAGTGCAATTATATGGTTTGATATTGTTTTTTAAATAGTTTTTTCTTGGAAATATAAAATTATATATATATATATATATATATATATATATATATATATATATCAAATATTTTTTTAATATTAGCATATTAATTATTAAAAAATATTATAACAAAACTTATTAAAAAAACAGGTTAAAACTCAGTACAAAACACTCTGGTTATTTTAAGAATGTGGTTAAAATTATTTTTTAAAATAATTTTTATTCAAAAATTATTAAAATTTATTTTTAAAAAATAATTTTTCACATCATTTCATCAAAATAATATACAAATAAAAAAACATATTTTTTTTATTTGTTTTTAAAATACTTTTAAACTTAATATCGTTGATCGATGATCAAAGAAGGCACCGATCAATGGTGACGGTTAGATCGGTGAGCTAACAGTATTTCACATAATGATTACCACGTGCAATTTATTACCTCTACCTTCCAAATTTAGCTTAGCTAGAGTGCTAGACTGGCATTTTTACGCGGGTCCCAGTTTTAGAGACCCCATGTGGTCACTGAGTCATGTCAGAGACGCTCTTCTCAGCTTTCACTTTCACAAATCCGTTGACGGGTCATTCTCACGGGTTAATGCTTACATCCTTTTTTTTTTTTATTATTTGAAAGTTCTATATGTATTTTTTATTTTATTTTTGTATCCTTCCAATATTTAGTAAAAATTGATTGATATGTGTGGTGTTTTCTAATCATGATTTTTATTTCTAATAAAGACTTTCACCAACTTTTTTAATAATATTTTGGTCCATTTAATGCTGTTTTACAAACAAGTCCTCGATTAAAAGTTATTTTATCATCGTATTTTATAGCTATATTTTATTTTGTCCCTGAGTAATTCTTTCAAAATTAAATCCCGCGATGTTAAATTTTATATTTAATAAAAAATAATCAAATAATTAAAATGGAGTAATGGATAAGGTGAGAGTTAAGTGAATTTAAATAGGTTTACCAATTTTATATATTTTTATGATATCATGATTTAATTTATTTTCTTGATTTAAATATAAAAAAACTCACAATTTATATTTGACACATGAAATGAAAGTTTTTGTTTACTTCATTTATTTTGGAATTAATTTAAACAGGTATAACTATTTAAATCCACTTTACTCTTATCTTACTTACCAATCCACTTAAATTATTTAACTAATTTTTACCAAGTTGATATTTGACACGTAAGAACTTAATTTAGAAAAGAAAATCATCCAGGGATTAGGTTGTATATGGCTATAAAATATGATGATAAAAAATCTTTAATCAGAAATTTATTTGTAGGATAATATATAACGTGATAATCAAAATATATATTAGCAAAACTTATCATTACACGTTTCAATTTTAAACGTATTACTGAAGATAATGATGAAAGGATATAAAAAGTAAAAAGTAAAGTACATAGTATATAACTATATAGTACACAAAGAGGATATTTGGGATTGAGGTTATACCATAGGTTTAGAAAAAATTAATGTTTTGGGTGTTTATTAATGGTTGAAAAATAGATTTTTAGATATGAATCTCATCTCAAAAATCAACAAAACTCGGTTGCATGAAAAATAACAAATAATTGCTTTTCATGCATCCTATTTATTTCAACCGATTGCCAAAGGGGGGGTTTGGGGTGGTAGTATTTTTTTACTTTATTATTTATTATATTTTCTTATAAAAAATATATTTTTAATATTAAAATAATCTAAAAAATAAATAAATTATAAATAAATATATTAGAAGAATATCACAATATAATTTTTGTCCCGCAGTCCTAATTTTGTTTCAAATTATATTTTACTATATGTTGTTCCAAAATCACAAAGGCGTTAATATCTAATTTACTTGAATTATTAATTATATTTTATTATTATAATTATTAAATATTTAAAAACTAATATATATTAAAGTAATTTCATAGTTAAAAGCAATATGAAAAGTTTGGTAACCAAACACTTGAAATTATTTTTTATTAATCTCAAACTCAACCATAGTCTTAACCAAATATTTTAAAAATTATTTTGAATCGCATGTAAATTACTTTTCATGAAACTATTTTTTTAAAAACCTCAACCATAAGAACAATACCAAACACACCAAAAAACTAGTAAAGAAACGATTTAAAGTAAAAAATAATACACACACACACACACAAACACACACACATGGATGTCTAAGCTAACTTGCTTAATTAGTATATATTAAAATATTTTAAAAAATAATTTCAATTATACTTTCAGATTGTTTGTGAAACAAAAAACAAGATTTTTTAAAGGAAATATAATTTTTTGTTTTTAATTATTTTTTTAATATTTTTATATTATCTCGATATGTTGATATAATTTTTTTAAAATATCAAAAATATTATTTTAATATATATTTTAAATAAAAAATATTTTAAAAACAATATAAATCAGACGGCAAACAAAACCAACCATGGTTAAGTTTAGTGGCAACGAACTAGTCTCACTGTGTGGCACTATCACGAAGGAGATACCCTGGTACACGCACAGCACTACCGTGTCGCCATTCCTACAAAGCCAATGAGATGTGATTTTGTTTTCTTTTCTGTTTCAATTGTTTTTCATATTTATTTTTCAAATGTGATTATGATTATTTTATATTTATAAATATATTAAAATCATATTTTTTCTACCAACACATTAAAATAATTTAAAAATATTTTTTTAAGAAAATATTTTTTTATTTATTAAAAAAACAATTTTTAAGTGTTCCCACTCAGCGCATTGACAAAATAGACAAGGACGCGAGAGACAAGGCGAGGAATGGATTGAGAATCAAAATTAGTTAAAAGTCAATCGCTAGACCTAGAAAGGTGGACTAATCAACAATCCATTTGGACTTTTGGAGGGTTCGGTGATGAACTTTGTTTCCCCTTTTCTGATAATCATAATAATTTAAAAAACACCTCTAATATTAACATCATGCTCAGTGGTCCATATGGTTCACCCAGGGGACAGTGACAACCACCTGGGGCCTGTACGAAATCATTACTTTTCTTTTCGCTATCTTCCCTTCTCTCTACCTGAATTTACTATGCTGTGAATTTCTCATTACAAGATGTTACATATTAAATATATTGGATACCAGTATCATCAGATCAGAGTGGCGCAGCGGAAGCGTGGTGGGCCCATAACCCACAGGTCCCTGGATCGAAACCAGGCTCTGATAAAGAAATAGTGGTTTCCAGCTTTTTTTCAACAACTTTCAATTAGTACTGACGTGTCGAAATATGAGTGGAACACGGTGTCGAGCTATTGCACGATAATAAAATGAAAAGAGAAATATCCCTAATCTGCAACCTGTTGAGAAAGGGAGTGAGCATCGCTACCAAGTCCAAACTTCCAGCCTCTCTTCTTTCAATTATTTCTTATTTATTTAATATTTAATTTCCATTTAAAAAAAAACTATTTTCTGTCTGGCTATTGAAAAATGAGTGAGCATCGCTACCAAGTTCCCTGATTTTTTTTTTCATACAAAATTATTCAAGTAAAAAAAAATGTAAATCAAAGCATTTATAAAATAAGTTGAGTATATTTTAATGCAAAATCTCAACCTGTTACTAGAATTGGAATCCTAGATTAATTTATTATTTATAATTGCTTAATTATACCAATCATTATTTAAATTTATTTACAAACACATTGGTAGTACTAATATTGACATTTATTATAAATGTTTTTTTTATTCTTTTGAATTTTCTATTTTTCTGTTTAATTTTCTTTGGTTGACGAGAATTTTTTAGTTAATCAGAAAGTTAGAAAATATTTATTTTTATTTTTAGTCGATTAAATAATTCAATCATCACGATTTTGATTTAATATCTATATTCCTATTATATTCTTAATTAAAAAATCGACGAGAAACAATAATTACAAGAATAGAGGTAATATTTAATTCATGAATGATGGAGATGCCCTAACTAATGTTTGAGAGAAGATAATTTACTCTTTGGGGGGGAAAGTTAGGGTTAAGGAAAAAATAACATTATCATTATTCTTTATTTTAATGTTGGACCTAGTTAAACTTTATTTAGTTGATAATTTCAAAAGGTGAAGAACGATGGGCTTCCACAAGCTCAAAAGTTAAAAACAAATAAGCCCACTAATGAACCAAATCAAGCCCGCCAATAGTATAATTTCTCAAATCATCGTAGAATAATCAAACACGTCCTCTCCCTCTCCCTTCACTTCTCTCTTTCAACAATGGACTACGATTTCAGAAACAGAACAAGCTCACCGTACGACACACCATCGAATATGTACAGATCATCTACGCCGTCAACAGCACCGCAACCTGGCCATCCGATGTACGGACAACCTTCTCTCTATCCAATAGTGAGTCAACCTGGTCACAACGTAATCCCTCCCGCATCCCGCCACCATTCTTTCAATCAACAGACCCCCTCCTCCTCTCCTTCCTGTAAGTAAAATCACATGATCTTGATAAGCATCTTTTGATTATTTTAATATATCAATTAGCTAATTTGTAAATTTGATTTCTTGATTGATTGCAGCAGGATTAGGGATTCGAGTTATGATAAAACCGGAATACCGCATCACCCCTCCGGTAATGTTTTTTCTTTCCTTTTCTTTTAATTAATTGATGATTATTTTTCTATCTTAGTTAATCTGTTGTCTAATGTGATTAATTTGATTTGCGTTATAGCCACATTTGGCACCACAAATAGGGGAGATTCCGCGGAGTAGTTTGCAGTTTGATTTCGAGCTTGAGAAACAGATTTTAGCGGAAGCGGAGAAAGATAGTCCGAATTGGAGTAAACTGCTTGGTTTGGAAAATTTGCCTCCCAAACCGTTACAGTCGACCTCTTCAATAGTAAATCTTCTTTAATTTACTTACAGTTGGTAGAGAGAATTTGGTTGTTTTTTGGAACCATGATGAGATTTTTTAATGCTGTTGTTTTTTATTGGTAATTTTTATGTTGGACGAAGTAGGATAAATTTGTATAATTGCTTGGTATTGTGGACTTCACTGTTTATCATTGTTTAGAGGGAGTCTGGATAATTTGATTGATTTATGTGATGAATACCTATGAAATAGATAATATTATGTGTTTGAGGCATGTATAGTTTCAGTACCGGCTTAATACTATCCTAGTGGTTGGCATTCTCTACTCACATTTCATAGAGTGGATTGGGTTATGTTTAGAAATGAAATGTATCGGTTGAGAACCCTGTGATATCTAAGCAGTTTTTTTCCCTTGGGATTTATGTGAATGAAGTAGGAGAGATTGTTTATAGGCTTGGTGCATGTAGAACAAAGTAATTAAATTGAATGGTGTGGTGAACTCCACTGTTATATTTGGTTAGACTCCAGATAAAGTTTGTTGTTATAGGCAATTCTTGTTCATTTAGTTATGTTTTTATGCATTGCGGACTTGATTAATTAATGAGACAAGATTTCCGCTGCTGAGTTGTGAAATGGATTTTATTGTTAATGCAGGGTCCAACTGCAGATCCCGTGGTGAGAAAGTATATTGCTTTGGGACTTAATCGAGATGCTGTTCCTCTTGCAGTTGCAAACTATGGAGATAATCCGCCAAAGGTATTTTCTCGGGTTTAGTTTTGCGCTTGTTAACTTTAATTGCAAATAGCAAGATGTTAGTGAATCAGATAGCTGCTATGGTGTTATTATTAACTAATAATGAGTTCGTTCTTCTTTGAGGGTATATCAAACAGTGAATCATGTTTTATGTGAGGGTCCTGCTAGTAATTGTATTACCTTTTATTTCTATCTTGAGATTATTCATCCCTGCGCCTGCTTGAGGGGGGAGACAGAGTTCTAACTGGCTTATATGAGAACATTTTCCTGCTAGCAGTTTAAATGAACGAATGCCTTTATGCTCCTTTCCTCCAGGTTCAGGAATTTGTGAAAGGCTACACCATTCTACAAGAAATGGGATTTCCATCAAACAAGATAGCTGAAGCTTTACTCATGTATGACAACAACACCGATGAGGCATTGACACATTTCCTAAACAGCTCATAACGAGCGTACCTTAATTAGACGTTGCGTGTGATATTGATAGCTAAAGGTGACGTTACACAATCCTAGGATTGTAGTTATGTTTGCCGACTTCAATATGATTGTGAAAAAGTTACCCCACAAGACCGATTTTTCCTGGTCACTTTGCTTGTATGTAATACCACTTCTGTTTGTATCTTGTAATATTTTAATATTTTTGTCATGAAGGCAGTGCAAATCGGAAGCAACCCATGTTGGAATCGAAAGAATTCCCTTTGCAAATCGACGTTGCAGCATATCCTACCAGGACGAGGTGGGGGACTAGACTGCAAATCTCATTCAAGAATCCCTTCAATTTCATCAACGAAAGAATCATCAGCAACAAGCTACATTGTTGTTCATATGGGTACAAAACACTTAATCTCTTCCCTACCAACTCGTATAATTGATACAGGGTTCAAACCAGAGAAATAGAAGCAGCAGCCTCTCTGTAGCCAGTTTGTGTGGGTCCTCCAAGTCTCCTATCTAAAAGCCTATCAAAACCCGACAAGCATCAAGATGCCTGAAAGTGAATCTAAAAAGATAACGCCTTCTTCTATCACATTCACCTTCAGGGAACTTAAACCAGCGGCAATAGCAACTCCATAAGTTAGCCTATTCTTATTTGCGTCTTCCAATTCCGGAAACAAATCAAACCCCAGAACAAATCGCTCCTGCAAAAAGAAAAAGAAAATATCAAATTTCTATTTATTTATCCCAACAAATTTGTACACCAAAAATTCATGTATGTTTCCTTTCTATCACACTTGGCCAAATAACACATGCTAAAACAAACATTTGAAAAATAACACATTTTCAACAAAGATGCGATTGGGAATAGTGACTGATATATATAAAAAAAAGTTAAAAAGTAAACTAATCTGACTCTTAACCCCAAATTAATCCCATTTACAAATTCTAAACCAACCCTAAATCTCAAAAACCCACCCTTAACACAAACATGAATCACTAACCTTAAAAAAAGCACTGATTAATGACCCTAATAAACTCTAATTAAATATAATAAAATCTTTTAGCTTTTTTGCCCCTTTTTTTATCCTTTGATTTGTTTCGGGTTTACCATTAACCCAATATTGGAGAATAAAATTCAATAAAAACCCCACACTAAATGATGGAGTTGAAAAGAAAATAACCAAAACTTTGATTTTATCATATTTTGTGAGGTTTCGTTTTTAGGTCTATTGCTTAGTGTTTGTTTTTTAGTTTGGTGATGAGTGTTAGTATTTAGGGTTTGTTTTTGAGATTTAGGGTTAGGGTATTGTTTAGGGTCTGTATTTGGGGTTAGTACAGGTTTGTGGTTTGCAATTTGACTTTGTGGGTCAAAGTCCATATTCCCAATCATGATTTTGTTAAAGTCGCTATTATCAATTGTGTCTTTGTTCTAATTGTGCTATTTTCTAAATACTTTTTTAGCATTTGCTATTTAGCCAATTTTTTGGTCATATAAACAATCCCCAAAAATTCTTCAAAGGCAGGCTAAATCTTGTCTTGTCGAGTCGGGACACCTCCAAGGCAACATTTTGTGTGTGTGTGTGTGTGTGTGTGTGTGTGAGAGAGAGAGAGAGAGAGAGAGAGGTGAGAGACCTGATGTCCATGATGAGCAGCAAAACTTCCCTTCATCAACATGCAGGACATCAAGTCCAAGAAACCAGGATCCAGCACTGACATCATCATGTGCATAGGTTCGAAGAATAGATCTGCACTCAATAATTTTGGACTCAGACATCGCTGCGCGCTGGTCACTGGTCACGTAATGGATGCAACAGAAGAGGAAAAGAATTTACCTATTTATTGACACAAATTTCGCTAAAGCTCTTGATATGACATACATCTCACCTGAAGCATGGCGAAAATACCTGTTGAGTGGAGGAAAGACAGTTTAATTTAACAAGACACGCATGGAGTAGTAAAACTAAACAAAAACCTAACAAGCCTCTCATCCTAAATTCTGCAGCATTGCATAGATGTAAGAAACAGAGTTATAAGTTGGATGTCAGAATCATGGTCCGTCAAGTACGTCCGTCTACTTGAATATACATTTTGTTGAAGTATAACTTACGATTTCTTATCACCAAACTTCCACCAATCTGGTTCATACCATTTATGACTCCTGCCAGATTTCAACAGTACAATTTGAAAATAAGAAATTAAATGATAAGTCACTAGTCCAATTCCACTCATGCCATTAATTGACTTATAAGGAGAAAACTCACGGTTCGGAGTAAACTTGGCCTGATTTCATACAGCCAATATAAGCACGAGGCTTGTCAAAATGAGCTGCCAGTGCAGTTCCTAAAGCATCTGTGAAGAAGGAGAAGTGATAAGACAAGTGGAAAAGCTTGCTATCATAACATTAAATAAGTTGGAGAGATGTAATCTAGAATATAGTAGTACTGCTAGTCAGAAGACCTTATCAATTTTCCTAATGTCTTTTCAGATTAGCAGGAAATACATTAAAAATGAAGAATGCTGATCATACTTTTAGTGTGTGACTATCTATACAATCAATGTTGCTACGAGGACTGGGCACAATAAATCCGCAATGCTTCTTAGAGCTTAGATGCAAGGTGCAAATCACAGAGGCTTGCCTAGGCAAAACTAGGCATGTATTTGAAATATAACAGAACTATTTTCACAGTTTTTTATTTTCCAAAAAATAATTTAAAATAAAGAAAACATAAATAGCTGCAAATTTGCTCGGAAGAGAGAGCAAATCCTTCCCTACCCAATAAAGATATTAATCACTGGGTTGGGTTTTGCCCTAGAATTCATGCCTTAGAAACTGTAGATTTGCAATTCAATAGGAAGTGTATCTCCAAACCTCTAAAAACTCCAACTACCAGTATAGAATCTTCAACATGAAAAATGTGTCTTAATCTTGGTAAGCAAAAGTTTACACCATGTTGTTTAAAAACTCATCCTCTATTTTGTAATGGTTATACTTTGTTATCCACAAGTCAGTTTCCATTTTAAAATTATTATTCAAATATATATAAAAACATACATGCTTCTTGATAGACTGATATTGATGAATAGAGTTGTTTAGCGGATCATATAAGTCTATTGAGTAAACAGGGAAAAATTTAAATTATTTGGTCATGCAAACTATGCAACAGAGAAAACCAAAACTCAGAAGGCCATGATGTATTAATCCATCTTTGATGATACTAAGCAATAGTCACATATATATTGTCATTAACTTTAGCATAAAACTCCGCATCCCATCTCTCTGCAGCATATGTGAAGAACAATCTAGCCTTTTTTGGAAGGTCCTCCGTTCCCTCCACAAGGTCATCCTGTGAACAAAAAGCCCGAGATGGTTAAGAAAGGGCTATACGTAACAGCCAGTTGACTCCATCTATACATGGGTTGCTTCTATGTTTTTGGAGTTTGGACTAAGTATG
>CM054994.1:15764948-15867299 GCA_029030765.1 Salix suchowensis
CTGTGCTAAGACCTTTGAAGTAAAACCCTCTTGCTTAGCTGCAGCCAATTCTGTCTCAAGAGCTGATAACTTCTTCTGTTGTTCCCTAAAGAAACCATCGCCCCATTCAATAAACCACAAAACAGGCAAAAGATATATCATCTATCAAACCAAACTATCAGTCAAATTACCTGCAGGCTATTATTTTCAATGTATCATCCACAGATTTTGCAGATTGGCCCTAAAATGAGGAAATCAATATTACTCTATATAAATTTCAAAAACAATGCACCAAGATCACTACTTTTTGATTAAAATCCAATCTAGAAAAAAAATCAAGAACCCAAAATCAACAAATTACAAAGAAAAAACCCCACAAAGGAAATAGCATTCAAAGCCACTAAATAACTCGAGAATTTTTTTTTGAAAACTCACCTGTCCGGTTATTCTATCAAGTTCTTTAATCAAATAAACCCTGTTTTGTGATTCCTGCCATAACCTAAAATCCCACATCAAACTCAGCACACAATTCAGACTAAAACAAGAACACACTAAATAAATTCTCCATCTTTAATTAGTCAAAACACAAAACACAAAAGGTTTCAATATTTCTTAATAATGAATTGTCGGTCAATGATCAAGCGAGTAAGATTAGAGGAGGAGACAAAACAGACCTGCCAGAAACATAAACGGAAGCAAAAGTAGCAAACATCGAGAATAACAAAGTGTAGATTCTTGATCCAGAAACCAAACTTGATGATGCCCTGTTAGTATTGAATCCTTTACTACCACCAAGCATCTTTAATGCCTTTGATTATCAGGATTTGATGGGATTATAGCAAATGACTTTTTTGTTATTACAAAGTAAAGCAAGGAAAGATTACAAATGCAAATGTGGGTTTTGTAATTAGAGACAAGATCAAGTGAGTCAGTGAGTTGAGTTGATAAATTGGTTGGTGATCGAGTTGTATTGCTTCAACTAAGCATCTGTTGCTGAGACAAGAGAGATCAACTGTTAGTGGTCAGTGGATTGTCTGAAGTATAAGTTGCCTGCTATTTTAATTCAGGGACAGAGGCAGAGAGTTCACTGGGCGGGATGTGGCAGGGATTGAAGAGGATACTGTTCCTGACCACGTCGGCAAGGAAAGTGCTTCGGAAGCTGAAGCAATTGACAGCAGAAGTGGAAAATCAACAGGTGTTTCACCTTATGTAGATAATACAACATATGAACAAATGGATGATGCATTGGAAGATTTGGAGGATGCTGCAGTTTCTGACACAGTAGTGACAAGTGCCAGACTTAAAAGGAAGTTGAGGATGGTAGTTGATCTCGAGGAGGAGGATGATGATTAAGATGAAAGAAGCATAGAGGTCTTGTGATTATATTGCTTGCAAGATTGTTGTTCATATCTGTGCTGGGAAAAAGGTGAACTCAGAGCGGGTAGCAGCCATTGTCTATTGTTGCAGCCTTCTTTTTTCCGGCAATCTAGTCGTGTATAGAAAGAGAGTACTCTGGTAGCAATACCACCGGAAAAAATCATCAAAAACCATGTTTGGATGGATTCTGAAGATAAATATTTGTCTCCCAGAGGCATTTACCTGTTTTTTGCACATTTGTCATTAATTTGGAGTCAGGGGTGAGGGGTATATCAGTCTTTTGCTCTCGTCATAATGGAAGTGATGTAAATTATGAAAAGTGAGGGCTGCGAACTGTTTTTGCTGTTGACTCGGAGGACTTTCTATGGTCTACCCGGTACAGTAAAAGGGCATAGTGCTTGATAGATAAAAGGGAAAAAAGTTGTTAAATTTGATTGATTTATTTATTTATAAATATCCAATAATTGTTCTCCAACCTATTTGCCATCACCATCACATGGAACACACCTGCCCAAAAAATTAAAAGATATTTTAGAAAATTCCACGAGCGAATTTACCTGCTCCGCTGGGTTTTTTTTATCTATGTAGAAAATTAATTGATTTTATAAATGCTATATTTTGTTATTTTAATATTTAATTAGTAAAATTGTAATTGATAAAATCTGTTAAAAATAGTTTTTTTGAACAAAAAAGTGATTGAATATTGCTATTGCTAAAAAACTTTTGATAAAATTTGTTAGAAAATTTGCTAAGAAGGTGAAATGATTTGTTAGAAATTTGTTGTCATGGATACTCTGGTTAAAAAAAACACAAAAAAAGAAACCTGGTTAAAAAAAGAAGACTTGGACATGACGGTTATAAAAAAATAAAAAAAATGTGAAAAAAAGGTTACTGTTTATTAAAAGAACAAAAAAAAGAGTATAAAATAGAAATTTAAATTCAAAGCCAAAGTTATATTTATAAGAATTATTAATTATATTATTATATTAAATGTATTCAAGAATACCAATATTATTTTTTTCCGCAAGAAATCGTAGGTCATTTTTTTTCTCTCTCTATATATTTTTAGGCGATAATATTCAATAAATATGAAAACATATAATTAGTCTCACACACTTTATAGTGTAATCGAAATGGAAAGTGGGTCGTATATTTTTTATTTGTAGATAATCCAGGTAAATTTGTCAAAAAAATTTTATGAGTTGCCTTTTTCCTCTTGTAATATTAGATCTGACACATTATAAATAAAAATATTGTAATTTGTTTTTAGAAATAAACCTAAATTTTTTACGTGCTATAATTACTTATTTGCCATCTAAAAAAAACAGTGTAATCGAAATGGGAAGTGACTCGAATATGTTTTAATTGTAGATAATCTAGGTAAATTTGTAATTTTTTTAGTTGTATTTTTTGCCCAGTAATATTAGACATGAAATATTAAAAACCAAAATATTATAAATATTTTTTAAGAAATAAACTTTAAAAAACAGAGCACAAAATTAAAATTTGAAGACAATTTATTTTTTATTTTTTATAAGATTTATTCCTTGTATTATTATATTAAATGTATTTAAAAATATTGATATTAAATTTATTTCTTAAAAAAATCCTAGATAATTTTTTTCTCTTTATATACATTCTTAGGCGATAATATTCAATAAATATTAAAAAACTATAATTAGTTTCACATACTTTAATTTGACATAAATATACAAATATATAATGAATTTGACATACTTTAAATAATACATGTAATTTTAAGAACAAAATTGAAGCAAATCCAAACATTCAAATTAAATAATTGAAAACATAACCTGAAATTAAAAGAAATGGGACCGAAATGAAACTAAAATCCATAATTAACTTGCATAGAAGGATAAAATTGAAAGAAATCAAACTTTGGGACCGAAAATATTAAGGATTTATAATAAATTTGGATGGAATGATGAAATTGAAATCCATCAAAACTTTGATACCAAAAATATTAAAAATTCCAGCCCAATCCGATAAATTAAAAGAACGAGGACCGAATTGAAAGTCCAATATATAATCAATTTCAATTGAAGGATGAAATTGAATCAAATCAAAACCTATATAATAGCATTAAGGGCAAGAAAACAAAATTGATTTTAAAGTATAATAGATGATAAAACCAAAATAAAAATTATTAGCTGAAAAAAATTATTTAATTTTAAAATTTTAAAAAATATATGTTTTACGTTGCAGGCTGAGCAAACAATTTTTATAGGATTTGTTGGATGAAAATTAAAATATAATATTTATATATGTGAATTTTTCTATAATAAAATAGCTCAACACACCCTATTATAAAAATAGCAAAATTCAAGTTTTAAAATCTAAAATTATTATTGCTCTTATTATTAAAACAATTAAAATTATGAAATTACCCTTAAAAAAAACTCAAAAACATTAACAAAAGAATAAGCAAGAGAAACAATTAAATTATTATTATTACTATTATTACTACTACTACTACTACTATTACTATTCTTATTATTATTATTATTATTATTATTATTATTATTATTATTATTATTATTATTATTATGAAAGAAACAAAAATAAATGAAAGACTAAAAAAATATTATAAACTTTAACAAAACATCGAAAAAAAATATAAAATAAAAATAAAAATTATCATTGTTATTACTGTCAAAGCAATAAAAATTATCAAATTATCCCGAGAAAGAAAACCTAAAAAAGATTAACAAAAGAGTAAGGAAGAAAAATAATTATATTATTATTATTATTATTATTATTATTATTATTATTATTATTATTATTATTAGCGTATTAATAATAAAAAAACAATGAAAGGCTAAAAAAATGCTAAAAACTTGAACAAAAGTTCAAACCAAAAAATCAAATAAAAATAAAAATTATCATTATTATTACAGTCAAAACAATAAAAATTATCAAATTATCCCAAGAAAAAAACTCTAAAAAACATTAACAAAAGAGTAAGTAGGAAAAGTAATTAAATAATAATAATAATAATAATTAATAATATGAATTAATAATAATTGATATTAAGAAATAAAAGGATTACAAGTCAAAATTAAAAGTATAAGGGCTGAAATGAAAATTAAATATCAGGGGATTGAAATAAAAAAATTAAAAGTATAAGGGCTGAAATGAAAATCAACTATATTATCAATTTCAATCAAAGGATAAAATTAAAACAATTGAAACTTCAGTACCGAATAAATTCATCTTTCTAAACTCAATCCGGAAATTAAAAGGAGGACCGAAGTGAAACATTAACATTCAATTAATTTCAATCGAAGGACCATAAATGAAATTAAAACTCCAGGGACTGAAGTGTAGAAGCCAAACAATAGGGGGACTCTCCTGCACTTTTACATGAAGGAGAGAGAGAAACGGGTGAATCGGCTTTACCCGACCACCGCCGCGTCCACAGCCACCGTGATTGAAAATGCGCCGTACCGGGAGGAAGACCAGGTGGAGGCGCATCGAAATAGACGTCGGGAGCTTATTTCCGGCCACCATATGAGCTCTTACGCGCCTCCTGAAGAGGACGTGAGGCGTAATACTGTCGGCGCGTGATACACACGCGCCGACAGTATAAAGAAATAAATAATAAAAAATACTGGTCACGCGTGAAATGACTTCGGTAACCCTTACCCCGGAAACGTTTTTTGTCCTATTAGTGGGGTTAAAAACGGTTTAACACTGTTCACAGCCACTAAAAACAAAAAAAAAATAAGGTGGACGAACTCGCGCGACGCACCGGAGAAAATAACGAGTCCACAGTGAAATGTGTGTGTGTGTGTACAGTGGAAATCCGAGCTCTTTTAGCTCTTTAGGTAATAATCACTAAACATAAAAGTTATCTGATATTTGTGGAAAAAAAAACAAGCAAATTAACATTAACAAAAACACTAAAACAGAACGATTTTTACTGTTGATTTACTGTGCACATACACTCATGCGCACAATTCATTGACAATTTTATCCGGTGCTTCGCGGGTGCACCTCTACCTTTTTTTTCCACTTTTTGAACAGTGTATTAACGAAAAAACCCCTTGAAAAAGACAAAAAACGCTGCCGGTTTCAGGGGCTCGACGGTAATTGACCATATCCAGTCCGGTCCGGCCCGGTTCGTCTGACCGGTTTTCAAATTTTTTAATATTTCATTGAATCGTGCATTAACGATTTTGTCCATCGAAAAGGAAAAAAAACACGCCTGCGGGGGAGGGGCTTCACGGTAATTAGCCAATATTTTATTATTTATTTGGTCGGATTACTGTTGGCGCTTCGTCGGACGCGTCGTTCGTTTCTTCGCTCACGTGTGTTGCGGACGGCGCGTTCGGCTTCATATGGCGTCCAAAAATGACCAACCGGCATCTAGAATGATTTTCCGGCATGTTCTCTTCCACCTGGTGCGGCGCGCGTGTCACTTCGGTGTCCATACACGTGTCAATGGTCGTTTGAATTCCCCCCCAATTTCTCTCTCCTGCCTGCGTCAGATGACGTCAGCTTAGCTGTTTTTTGTCAAATTTCATATCAGTCCCCGAACGTTATAATTTGTTTTTCTAACCCTTATTGCTATTATATAGGTTTTGATTTCTTTCAATTTCGTCCTTCAATTGAAATTGATTATATATTGAAGTTTCAACTCGGTCCTCATGCTTTTAATTTTGCGGGTTGGGCTGGAATTCTAAATATTTTTGGTATCAAAGTTTTGATTGATTTCAATTTTATCCTTCCATGCAAATTTATTATAAATCCTTAATATTTTCGGTATCAAAGTTTGATTTCTTTCAATTTTATCCTTCTATGCAAGTTAATTATGGATTTTAGCTTCATTTCGGTCCCAAATCTTTTAATTCCAGGTTTTGTTTTAAATTATTTAATTTCAATTTTTGGATTTACTTCAATTTTATCCTTTAAATTAAATATATTATTTAAAATATGTCAAATTAAATATATATTTGTATATTTATGTCAAATTAAAATATGTTAAACCAATTATATGTTTTAATATTTATTGAATATTTCGCCTAAGAATTTATATAGAGAGAAAAAAATGTCCTAAGATTGTCCTTTAAATTAAATATATTATTGAAAGTATGTAAAATTAATTATATATTTGTATATTTATGTCAAATTAAAGTATGTGAAACTAATTATATCTTTAAATATTTATTGAATATTATCGCCTAAAAATATATATAGAGAGAGAGGAAAAATGACCTAGGATTTTTTTAAGGACAAAAATTTATATCAGTATTCTTAAATACATTTAATATAATAATATGATGAATAAATCTTATAAAATAAAAAAATAAATTGGCTTCAAAATTAAATTTTGTGCTCTTTTGTTTAAGTTTATTTCTTGAAATTTTTTTGCAGTGTTTTGATTTTTTAATCATATATTTGATATTTATGTCAAATTAAAATATGTTAAACTAATTATATGTTTTAATATTTATTGAATATTATCCCCTAAGAATGTATTGAGAGAGAGAAAAATGACCTCAGATTGTCCTTTAAATTAAATATATTATTGAAAGTATGTCAAATTAATTATATATTTATATATTTATGCCAAATGAAAGTATGTTAAACTAATTATATTTTTGAATATTTATTGAATATTATCGCCTAAAAATATATATAGAGAGAGGAAAAATGACCTAGGATTTTTTGAATGATAAAAATTCATATCAGTATTCTTAAATACATTTAATATAATAATATGATGAATAAATCTTATAAAAAAAAAATATTATTTTAATATGTAAACACAACTTAGATGTGCAAATGTATTAGAGTAAAATGTGTTCCAAGGCAATAAACAACAGATATCAATAATTTGTATTTGAAGAAGCATGAGCTAGTTCTGGCAGCAAGGTCACATAGAGGAGTCGCAGCAACACTCGTAGATATGGAATCCACAACAGATAGCTGCACAACTGCAACAATAAATGTAACCAAACAAAACACTTCAATTTTTTTTTTTTTTTTATATATATATATTCCTTTTGTAACTCATATAAGTCAGACATTATCGAAGAGATTACCATCCCGCGAGGAAACCACGCTCTCTCGGAGCAGCATGCTGTTGTGGAGGTGGCGGAGCAGGATGCTGTGGCGGAGCAGCATGCTGATGTGGAGCAGCATGCTAGTTCTGTCAGCAAGGCCACGTACAGGGGTCGTAGCAACACTGGTAGATATGGAATCCACAACTGATAGCTTCACAACTGCAACAATAAATGTAACCAAACAGAACACTTCAAAAATTAATATATATTCCTTTTGTAACTCATATCAGTCAGACATTATCGAAGAGATTACCATCTCTCGAGGAAACCATGCTGTTGTGGAGGTGGCTGTTGTGGAGGCTGTTGTGGAGGTGGCTGAGCAGCATGCTGTTGTGGAGGTGGACAATAAACTGCCAATAGGTAAAAAAATATAAAAAATGAAATTAAACCACCATAGAATGATTCCAATATAGAGGGTGTTTGATATCGTGGCCCGCTAGAGGTGTAAAATAAACAGGTAGAAAAGCAGGAGTTTAGTGTATGGTAAGGTTTAAAAAGTTAAAAAATTAGTGTGGGTCCCATTTTAAAAAATAGTAGGAGTAGTGGCTAGTATTCCTCATATTCTGTTTGTAAAGAGCTGTATTTAAACAGCCCTGATTGCTCAAATAATGAGTGTATTTTGATCAATTTTGTGAGTTCAATAAAGTGAGCTTGAAACACTAACAGGGATAGTATTATTTATTATATTTTGCATGTATTATATTTTTGCAGGGAGGGGAATGATTTATTATTTATTATATTTTCTTATAAAAAAAATATTTTCAATATTAAAATAATTTCAAAATTAATTAAAATATAAATAAATATATTAGAAGGAGATCACAATATAATTTTTGTCTCTTAATTTTAATTTTATTTCAGATGATATTTTACTATATATTGTTCCGGGATTGTAAATGCCTCCACGTATGGATTTATAGTTTGTGATGAAATTACAAGTAGTTTGATGGGAGAATAAAAACAATTGTCTAACTGACTTAAATTATTAATTACATTTTATTATTATAATTATTAAATATTTAAAGAACAATACACACACACACCTTTTTGTATAGATATCGTTTATGATGATATTTCAAGTAATTTGATGAGAGAATAAAAAAAATATTCAATTTACTTGAATTATTAATTAAATTATATTATTATAATTATTAAATCTACAATATTCAAAAAATTATATATATATATATATGCGCCCTTTAAAGTAATTTCACAAGTTAACCAAACAATATGAAAAGCTTGGTAACCAAACATATAAAACTGCTTTTCATTAATCTCAAACTCAAAAGCAGTTTTAACCAAACATTTCAAAACTTATTTTGAACTACAGTAAAAGTGTTTTTTTTTAAACTGTTTTTTTTCAACCTCAACCGCAAAAGTAAAAGTAATACCAAACACACCCATAATCTTGAAAAGAAACCACAATCGCATAAAGAAAAAAAAAAGCATATAACTCAAAAGGGACTCGTGAGAAACGACAGTCCAAAAAGAATAATAATAGAAAAAATTGTAATAAATCAACTTTCAAATGATCCTCTGAAAAGAATCCCCAGTAAATAGAGTGAAATTTTACAGCTTATACAAAGAGAAAAAAGAAAAAATATCATAATTAATTAATTAGAAAACTAAAACAAAACCTACACACAGAGACACAACGTTCTCAAACTTGCATCTTTGAATGGAAAATGAAAGGGAAAAGAATACCTTGAGCAGGGGGGTGACTCATCTCTCTACCAGAGACTCTTCAAAAACTTCGATGTGTTTTAAGAGTGAACTCAGCTAGAAGAAGACGCTGTGAACTCGTGATTAGCTCAGAGTGAAATTTAATTTTAAATAACTAAGAAGCTGAGGCATGTTCTTCAACACTTTCACAAAGTCTTGGTCCAAAAGCAAGGGGCACGCACAAGTCAATGTCTGAATGAGACATTATAACAAAAGCTAAAACAGAATGGATAGTTCACTGTAGCTAGGCACTATTCACGCACACACAAAAAATGTATACAAAAGCTAAAACAGAATGGCTAGTTCACTGTAGCTAGGCAGTGTTCACGCACACACAAAACACTGTGTGCTGGATATTTGATTCGCCTACATGAGTTAGGTGTTTTTTTTTTTTTTTTTTTTTACACAGGGCATCTTTTTCTTGATTTGTAGAGTGAAAATGACAAAAAAATAGCTGTGGCCGAGTGGTTCCCTGCGCGCGCAGGAGTTCGAACCACTCCGCCTACTAATCTCAATTTGGTTTGTTTGATTTTTTTTTTCTTCTTATTTTCTAAAATCCGGTTTTATGCTTTCTGTTTTTTTTTTAAACTAGGTTTTTTTTTTCTTTCTAAAATCTACTTTTTTTTTTCTTCTTCTAAAATCCTAATTTTGGGAAATTACTATCTGGAATATATGTTTTCTAATTTTTTTTAAACTAGGTTTTTTTTTCCTTCTAAAATCCATTTTTTTCTTCTTCTAAAATCCTAATTGGGGAAAATTATTGTCTGGAATATATGCTTTCTGTTTTTTTTTTTTTTTTTTAAAACTAGGATATTAGTGACATCTTACGCATACCATGACTAATCTCCGGATCCATTTTTCCCCCTCTTTTTGTTTCCACTTATACATTTTTTTCCCTTTTTTGTTTCAATTTATACATTTTTTTTCCATGACCGGGGTCTCCGGATTAATTTATACGAACCACAATTTTTTTCTCATTATTGTTTAAAAATATGCTATCCCCTTGCACTTTTTTTTTCTAACTGTGCTTCCTTTTTTTTTTAACATTCATTTTCACTATTCAATACTGCTTGAAAATGTGTTTTCTATTTTTTTTTATTTTAATCGGGTTTTAAAAAAAAAAACTGGAGTATCCGTTGCAGCTTATGCGCACGACTAATCTCTGGATCCATTTATTATTATTATTATTATTATTATTATTATTATTATTATTATTATTATTATTATTATTATTATTATTATTTTCCCTATTTTTTATTACCACTCATAAATTTGTTTTCATGATCGGGGTGTCCGAGTTAGTTTACGCGAACCATGATTTTTTTCTCATTACTGTTTAAAAAGATGTTTTCCCCTTGCATTTTTTTAATAATCGGGCATTTTGTTTTTGTTTTTTCAATAAACGGGGTCCTTTTTTTTATTTTATTTTTTAAAACCAGTTATTTCAACTGTGGTTTTCACTTTTCATTACTCTTTGAAAAAAAAATTGTTTTTTATATATTGTTTACATAATTCTTATTTTTGTCCATGTTTATATGTACATGCTCTTAGTTTTTTTTTCCATTTTTTTTATTCCACTATTATTAAGATTTTTTTAATATTTAAATTTTAATTTGTGTTGGTCATCATTTAAAAATAATGTTTGTTATTATTTTTTTTACTAATTAAGTATTGAAATAACAAAATACAACACGCATAAAATCAATTCAGTTTCCAACATAAATAAAAAAACTCAGCGCATCGCGCGGGAAAATTTGCTCGCTATAAGTTAAAACAAAATGTTTTTTTCAACAGTGTTTGGTACTGTTTATCTACACCCAGATGCACTGTGGATTGGAATAGTGAAATTAAAAATACTATAAGTATAATTTGTGGACTAGCACGGAGTAAAGAGATGGCTTCGTCCGAGTGGTTACGGCGCGTGCGTTCGTAGAGTAAACCGGAGTTTGAATCTCCAAGGCGATGAAAATTGATTTGGGTTTTTAATATCATATCATTTACATAATGTATAATTTTTATAGTTAAACATAGAAATTGTTGCGGCCGAGAGGTTCAGAACTGTGCCAGACCACGGGGAGGTAGGGAGTTCGAATCCCAGGGGGGTGAAAAATTGTATCCCTTTTATTTTTTCTTTTTAAATGTTTTTTCTTCTAACCGTGGTATCCGAGATAACCTATACGCCCCACAATTAATCTCTGGGTCCATTTTCTTTTAATATTTGTTTACTGTTTTTCTTTCTCCACTTATACATTTTTTTTTGTTTATTTTTTGATAACCGGGATGTTTGTGTTGCTTTACTCGCATCATGTTTTTTCTCCAAAATTAATAGTGATTTTCACTGTTTATTACTATTTGAAAATGTGCTTTTCTTGGCTTCCTTTTTTTGTTTGTTTTTTTCTTGATTGCTTTTTTGTTAATATTGTTAGGTGTTGAAATTTCTAATTATTATAGATAACACATTAAAAATAATGATAATAATTATTTTTAAGTTTTGTTTTATTTTAAATATATCAAACTATATATATATATATATATGACTTAGGTTTTTTTGAAAAAAAATATATATCATTGTTCTAAAATACTTTTAATATAATAATATGAGGAATAAATCTTATAAAAATAAAATAAAATAATTCTAACAGTAATTATGGTCTCACCAGTTTTTATTATTTTCAATGTTATTAAGGGTTTTTTTAATGTTTACATTTTAATGTTTGTTGGTGATAGTTTAAAAATTGGTATTTATTATTTTTCTCTCTCTATTTTTTAAAATTATTTATATTTATTCTTCAAGTCGAATAACTGTTTTAAATCTAATAATATTTATTTTTATTTTGTCATTTATTGAGTTTTTTAACCTTTTTTTTAATATTGTTAGTTGATGAAATTTCCAAGCATTCAAAATAATAATAATGCTTATTTGTAATATTTTTTCTTATAAATATGTGAGAATAATTATATATTTTTATATTTATTTAATATTAGCACCTTAATATATATATATATATATATATATATATATATATATATATATAAATGACCTATTTATTATTTTCAAAAAATCATAATTTACTATCAGAATTCTAAAATACGTTTAATATAAAAATATAGGGAATAAATCTTAAAAAATAATAATTTCTTTTTTCAAACAATAACTATGATGTCATCGATAGTATGACCAATAATAATTAGAATATTAATTATGTATAATAATATTTATAATGACAACTATAAAAAATTGTGACAAAAATTCATTGGTCAATGTTATTTTGTGAGAAATAACTTTCAAGCGTCTTTTTATATGTATGATATTTCAGATTATATTACTAAAAAAAATATATGAAACCATGCATAGACAAGACATGTAGAAAAAACTGTATCAAATTATGTACAATAATAAAATAAAAAAATTACCCCGCATTACGCCACAGTAGGCACTAAATTTTTTTAACATGTAACAATTTGTTAATGGTAATATATATATATATATATATATATATATATATATATATATATATATATATATATATATATATATATATATTATTTTTGGGACTTTTTTCTTAAAAAAATAGGAAAGACTAATTATATATTATGATATTTTTTTTATATTAACGTCTTGAAATATATATAAAAAATTGATCTGACTTTTCTTTAAAAATCCCACATTAATTTAATCTTAGTGTTTTAAATTTTTTTAAAATAATAATATGAAAAAAAAAACTCTGATAAATTTTAGTAGTTGTATTTTTGCTATCTGTCAAATTATTTGTTGCATGAAACAAATCACTCATCTGTGGTACAATTCAACAATTGTAATTTTATTGTTTCATGATGAAAGAATTCATGAAACAAATAAAATATACACAACAATAAATCAGTATGTTCACAAAGCATGTGACTAATTTTAACATAATTTCTTCAATTAAAATTGTACAATCTATTAATTAAATAATTATCAAAATATTTTTAACAATAACAACATTCCATGACTTTTAGGCAGGAAAAAAACCCGTTTCTAACAGATTCTATCAATTATAATTTTACTAATTAAATATTAAAATAAACAATTATAACATGCATAAAATCAATAAGTTTTCCACATAAATAAAAATCTGGTGCAGTGTGCGGGCAAGTTCACTCGTGAAAAAGAAAGAAATTTAGGGAAACAGTCAATGGTAGCATACTTTTCTTATGAAAATTTGTGAGTAAAATTTAATTTTAAATAACTAAGAAGCTGAGGCATGTTCTTCAACACTTTCACAAAGTCTTGGTCCAAAAGCAAGGGGCACGCACAAGTCAATGTCTGAATGAGACATGAAAAAGAAAGAAATTTAGGGAAAACAATCTTGAAAAAAATTGGCAGCAAGGTCACATAGAGGAGTCGCCGCAACAGTCGTAGATACAGCGGCAACATTTGTAGATATTGAGGCCACAACACAAAACTGCACAACTGCAACAATAAATGTAACCAAACAAAACACTTCAAAAAGTAATATATATATATATATATATGTATGTAGTAACTCATATAAGTCAGACATTATCGAAGAAATTACCATGCCGCGAGGCAACCACCCTCTCTCGGAGCAGCATCCTGTTTTGGAGGTGGCGGAGCAGCATGCTGTTGTGGAGCAGCATGCTGTTGTGGAGGTGGACAATAAACTGTCAATAGGTAAAAAAATATTAAAAATGAAATTAAACCACCATAGAATGATTCCAATATAGAGGGTGTTTGATATCGTGGCCCGCCAGAGGTGTAAAATAAACAAGTAGAAAAGCAGGAGTTTAGTGTTTGGTAAGGTTTAAAAAGTAAAAAAAAATTAGTGTGGGTCCCATTTGAAAAAATGTAAGACTCCGGCTCGTGAAAAGCAGGAAATTGCTGCCGTGCGTTTTGGGGAGGGGGGCTGGGGTATATTTATTACATTTCAGATGATATTTTACTATATATTGTTCCGGGATTGTAAATGCCTCCACGTATGGATTTAAAGTTTGTGATGAAATTACAGGTAGTTTGATGGGAGAATAAAAACAATTGTCTAACTGACTTAAATTATTAATTACATTTTATTATTATAATTATTAAATATTTAAAGAACAATACACACACACACACACCTTTTTGTATAGATATTGTTTATGATGATATTTCAAGTAATTTGATGAGAGAATAAAAAAAATATTCAATTTACTTGAATTATTAATTACATTATATTATTATAATTGTTAAATCTACAATATTCAAAAAAAATTATATATATATATATATATATATATATATATATATATATATATATGCGCCCTTTAAAGTATTTTCACAAGTTAAAAGCAATATGAAAAGCTTGGTAACCAAACATATAAAACTGTTTTTCATTAATCTCAAACTCAAAACAGTTTTAACCAAACATTTCAAAACTTATTTTGAACCACAGTAAAAGTGTTTTTTTTTTAAACTGTTTTTTTCAACCTCAACCGGAAAAGTAAAAGTAATACCAAACACACCCATAATTTTGAAAAGAAACCACAATAGCATAAAGAATAAAAAAATGCATATAACTCAAAAGGGACTCGTGAGAAACGACTGTCCGAAAAGAATAATAATAAAAAAAAATCGTAATAAATCAACTTTCAAATGATCCTCTGAAAAGAATCCCCAGTAAATAGACTCAAATTTAACAGCTTATACAAAGAGAAAAAAGCAAAAAATATCATAATTAATTAATTAGAATTAAAACAAAACCTACACACACAGAGACACAGCGTTCTCAAACTTGCATCTTTGAATGGAAAATGAAAGGGAAAAGAATACCTTGAGCAGGAGGGTGACTCATCTCTCTACCAGAGACTCTTCAAAAACTTCGATGTGTTTTAAGAGTGAACTCAGCTAGAAGAAGACGCTGTGAACTCGTGATTAGCTCAGAGTGAAATTTAATTTTAAATAACTAAGAAGATGAGGCATGTTCTTCAACACTTTCACAAAGTCTTGGTCCAAAAGCAAGGGGCACACACAAGTCAATGTATGAATGAGACATTACAACAAAAGCTAAAACATAATGGATAGTTCACTGTAGCTAGGCACTGTTCACGCACACAAAAAATATTGTGTACAAAAGCTAAAACAGAATGGATAGTTCACTGTAGCTAGGCACTGTTCACGCACACACAAAACATTGTGTGCTGGATATTTGATTCGATGCTTCGCGCCTACATGAGCTCAGTTACACCGGGCATCTTTTTCTTGATTTGTAGAGTGAAAATAACAAAAAAATAGTTGTGGCCGAGTGGTTCCCTGCGCGCGCAGGAGTTCGAACCACTCCGCCTACAAATCTCAATTTGGTTTGTTTGATTGTGTTTTTTCTTCTTATTTTCTAAAATCTGGTTTTATGCTTTCTGTTTTTTTTTTTAAACGAGGTTTTTTTTTTCTTTCTAAAATCTAGTTTTTTCTTCTTCTTCTAAAATCCTAATTTTGGGAAATTATTATCTGGAATATATGTTTTCTATTTTTTTTTAAACTAGGTTTTTTTTCCTTCTAAAATCCATTTTTTTTTCTTATTCTAAAATCCTAATTGTGGAAAATTATTGTCTGTAATATATGTTTTCTGTTTTTTTTTTTTAAAAAAAAACTATGGTATTAGTGACATCTTACGCGTACCACGACTAATCATCGGATCCATTTTTCCCCCTTTTTTTGTTTCCACTTATACATTTTTTTCCCTTTTTTGTTAAAATTTATACATTTTTTTTCCATGACCGGGGTCTCCGGATTAATTTATACGAACCACAATTTTTTTTTTCTCATTATTGTTTAAAATATGCTTTCCCCTTGCACTTTTTTTTTAATTGGGTTTTTTTTAAAAAAAAACTGGAGTATCCGTGGCAGCTTATGTGCACCGACTAATCTTTGGATCCATTTATTATTATTATTATTATTATTATTATTCTCCCTATTTTTTTATTACCACTTATACATTTTTTTTCATGACCGGGGTGTCCGGGTTTGTTTACGTGCACCATGATTTTTTTCTCATTACTATTTAAAAAGATGTTTTCCCCTTGCATTTTTTTAATAACCGGGCATTTTGTTTTTAGTTCTTTTAATAAACGGGGTCCTTTTTTTTTTTTAAAAAAAAACCAGGGTGTCCATGTCAGCTTTTTTTCTTTTAACCGGGCTTTTTTGTTGTGTTTTGTTAACCAGGGTATCCGTGACAGCTTACATGCACCACGCCAAATCTCCGGATCTACTTTTTTTTTACATTTGTTTCCTTTTTTTCTCCACTTATACTTTTTTTTTGTTTTTTTTCCATGATCAGGGTGTCCGTATCAATTTACGCGCACCCCAATTTTTTTCTCATTACTGTTTGAAAAGGTGATTTATTTTCTTAAAAAACTGGGCTTCTGCTTTTTTTATAGCAAGGTGTTCGGGCTAGCTTACACGCAACACGATTAATTTCTTGACCTTGCTGCTTCTCTCTTTTTTGTCAAACTTTCCCGCTTTATCCACATTACTAGCATACTTTTCTTATGAAAATTTTGTGAGTATAATTTAATTTTAAATAACTAAGAAGGTGAGGCATGTTCTTCATCACTTTCACAAAGTCTTGGTCCAGAAGCAAGGGGCACGCACAGGTCAATGTCTGAATGAGACATTACAACAAAAGCTAAAACATAATGGATAGTTCACTGTAGCTAGGCACTGTTCACGCACACACAAAACACTGTGTACAAAAGCTAAAACAGAATGGATAGTTCATTGTAGCTAGGCACTGTTCACGCACACACAAAACATTGTGTGTTGGATATTTTATTCGCTGCTTCGCTCCTATATGAGCTCGTTTTTTTTTTTTTTTTTTACACATGGCATCTTTTTCTTGATTTGTAGAGTGAAAATGACAAAAAAATAGTTGTGACCGAGTGATTCCTTGCGCGCTGAGTTATCAGCGTGCAGGAGTTCGACCCATTCCGCTTACAAATCTCAATTTGGTTTGTTTTTTTCTTATTTTCTAAAATCCAGTTTTATGATTTCCATTTTTTTTTTAAAACTATTGTTTTTCTTCTTAAATCTGTTTTTTTTTTCTTCTTCTAAAATCCTAATTTAGGGAAATTACTGTCTAGAATATATTTTTTTTAAACTAGGTTTTTCTTTTCATCTAAAATCCGTGTTTTTTTCTTCTTCTAAAATCCTAATTTTGGAAAATTATTGTCTGGAATATATGCTTTCTGGTTGTTTTTTAAACTAGGGTATTATTGACATCTTACGCGTACCATGACTAATCTCCGGATCCATTTTTTTCCTCTTTTTTGTTTCCACTTATACATTTCCCCCCCTTTTTGTGTTTCAATTTATACATTTTTTTCCATGACCGGGGTATCCGGATTAATTTATACAAACCGGGCATTTTGTTTTTTTAAAAAAAAACGGGGTCTTTTTTTTAATTTTTTTTTTAAAACCAGGGTGTCCAGGTCAGCTTTTTTTTCTTTTAACCGGGCTTCTTTTGTTGTGTTTTGTTAACCAGGGTATCCATGACAGCTTACATGCACCACGCCAAATCTCCGGATCTCTTTTTTTTTACATTTGTTTCCTTTTTTTCTCCATTTATACTTTTTTTTTGTTTTTTTTCCATGACCAGGGTGTCCGTATAAATTTACGTGCACCACAATTTTTTTCTCATTACTGTTTGAAAAGGTGATTTATTTTCTTAAAAAACCAGGCTTCTGTTTTTTTTATAGCAGGGTGTTCGGGCTAGCTTACAGGCAACACGATTAATTTCTTGACCTTGCTGCTTCTCTCTTTTTTGTCAAACTTTCCCGCTTTATCCACATTACTAGCATACTTTTCTTATGAAAATTTTGTGATTAAAATTTAATTTTAAATCACTAAGAAGCTGAGGCATGTTTTTCAACACTTTCACAAAGTCTTGGTCCAAAAGCAAGTGGCACGCACAAGTCAATGTCTGAATGAGACATTACAATAAAATCTAAAACATAATGGATAGTTCACTGTAGCTAGGCACTGTTCACGCACACATAAAATACCGTGTACAAAAGTAAAACAGAATGGACAGTTCACTGTAGCTAGGCACTGTTCACGCACACACAAAACATTTTGTGCTGGATATTTGATTCGATGCTTTGCGCCTGCATGAGCTCGTTTTACACAGGGCATCTTTTTCTTGATTTGTAGAGTGAAAATGACAAAAAAATAGTTGTGGCCCAATGGTTCCCTGCGCGCTGAGTTATCAGCGCCCAGGAGTTCGAACCCCTCCTCCTACAAATCTCAATTTGGTTTGTTTGATTGTTTTTTTTTCTTATTTTCTAAAATCCAGTTTTATGCTTTCCATTTTTTTTTAAACTAGTTTTTTTTCTTCTAAAATCCTAATTTTTGGAAATTACTATCTAGAATATATGTTTTATGTTTTTTTTTAAACTAGGTTTTTCTTTTCTTCTAAAATCCGGTTTTTTTCTTCTTCTGAAATCCTAATTTTGGAAAATTATTGTCTGGAATATATGCTTTCTGTTTTTTTTTTTAAACTAGGGTATAAGTGACATCTTACGCGTACCACGACTAATCTCCGGATCCATTTTTTTCCTCTTTTTTTGTTTCCACTTATACATTTTTTTCCCTTTTTTTGTTTCAATTTATACATTTTTTCCCCATGACCAAGGTCTCCGGATTAATTTATACGAATCCGGCATTTTTTTTTTTATCTCCGGATCTATTTTTTTTTTACATTTTTTTCTTGTTTTTTTCTCATTTATACATTTTTTTTTCATAACTGTGGTGTTCGAGCTAGCTTACGTGCACCATGATTTTTTTTCCACGTATATATTTTTTTTATAACCAGGGTGTCCAGGACAGCTTACACACACCATGAATAATCCCCGAAACCACTATTTTTTTAACATTTTTTTTCTGTTTTTTTCCCACTTATATTTTTTTTTATAACTGGAATGTGCGGGTCAGCTTACGGGCACCACGACTATTATTTTAAAGAATTGCTAAAGGAGATCATAATTTCAAACAGTAATGAACAGTTATTTCAACTGTGGTTTTCACTTTTCATTACTCTTTGAAAAAAAAATTGTTTTTTATATATTGTTTACATAATTCTTATTTTTGTCCATGTTTATATGTACATGCTCTTAGTTTTTTTTTCCATTTTTTTTATTCCACTATTATTAAGATTTTTTTAATATTTAAATTTTAATTTGTGTTGGTCATCATTTAAAAATAATGTTTGTTATTATTTTTTTTACTAATTAAGTATTGAAATAACAAAATACAACACGCATAAAATCAATCAGTTTCCAACATAAATAAAAAAACCCAGCGCATCGCGCGGGAACATTTGCTCGCTATAAGTTAAAACAAAATGTTTTTTTCAACAGTGTTTGGTACTGTTTATCTACACCCAGATGCACTGTGGATTGGAATAGTAAAATTAAAAATACTATAAGTATAATTTGTGGACTAGCACGGAGTACAGAGATGGCTTCGTCCGAGTGGTTACGGCGCGTGCGTTCGTAGAGTAAACCGGAGTTTGAATCTCCAAGGCGATGAAAATTGATTTGGTTTTTAATATCATATCATTTACATAATGTATAATTTTTATAGTTAAACATAGAAATTGTTGCGGCCGAGAGGTTCAGAACTGTGCCAGACCACGGGGAGGTAGGGAGTTCGAATCCCAGGGGGGCGAAAAATTGTATCCCTTTTATTTTTTCTTTTTAAATGTTTTTTCTTCTAACCGTGGTATCCAATATAGCCTATACGCCCCACAATTAATCTCCGGGTCCACTTTCTTTTAATATTTGTTTACTGTTTTTCTTTCTCCACTTATACATTTTTTTTTTGTTTATTTTTTGATAACCGGGATGTTTGTGTTGCTTTACCCGCATCACGTTTTTTCTCCAAAATTAATAGTGATTTTCACTGTTTATTACTGTTTGAAAATGTGCTTTTTCTTGGCTTCTTTTTTTTGTTTGTTTTTTTCTTGATTGCTTTTTTGTTAATATTGTTAGGTGTTGAAATTTCTAATTATTATAGATAACACATTAAAAATAATTATTAATAAGCACATTTAATGTTATTAAGGGTTTTTTTAATGTTTACATTTTATTTTTTGTTGGTGATAGTTTAAAAATTGGTATTTATTATTTTTCTCTCTCTATTTTTTAAAATTATTTTTATTTATTCTTCAAGTCGAATAACTGTTTTAAATCTAATAATATTTATTTTTATTTTGTCATTTATTGAGGTTTTTAACCTTTTTTTAATATTGTTAGTTGATGAAATTTCCAAGCATTCAAAATAATAATAATGCTTATTTGTAATATTTTTTCTTATAAATATGTGAGACTAATTATATATTTTTATATTTATTTAATATTAGCACCTTAATTTTTATATATATATATATATATATAAATGACCTATTTATTATTTTCAAAAAATCATAATTTACTATCAGAATTCTAAAATACGTTTAATATAAAAATATAGGGAATAAATCTTAAAAAATAATAATTTCTTTTTTCAAACAATAACTATGGTGTCATCGATAGTATGACCAATAATAATTAGAATATTAATTATGTATAATAATATTTATAATGACAACTATAAAAATTGTGACAAAAATTCATTGGTCAATGTTATTTTGTGAGAAATAACTTTCGCGTCTTTTTATATGTATGATATTTCAGATTATATTACTAAAAAAAATATATGAAACCATGCATAGACAAGACATGTAGAAAAACTGTATCAAATTATCTACAATAATAAAATAAAAAATTACCCTGCATTACGCCACAGTAGGCACTAAATTTTTTAACATGTAACAATTTGTTAATGGTAATATATATATATATATATATATATATATATATATATATATATATATATATATATATATATATTATTATTTTTGGGACTTTTTTCTTAAAAAAATAGGAAAGACTAATTATATATTATGATATTTTTTTTATATTAACGTCTTGAAATATATATAAAAAATTGATCTGACTTTTCTTTTAAAATCCCACATTAATTTAATCTTAGTGTTCTAAATTTTTTAAATATAATAATATGAAAAAAAAACTCTGATAAATTTTAGTAGTTGTATTTTTGCTATCTGTCAAATTATTTGTTGCATGAAACAAATCACTCATCTGTGGTACAATTCAACGATTGTAATTTTATTGTTTCATGATGAAAGAATTCATGAAACAAATAAAATATACACAACAATCAATCAGTATGTTACACAAAGCATGTGACTCATTTTAACATAATTTCTTCAATTAAAATTGTACAATCTATTAATTAAATAATTATCAAAATATTTTTAACAATAGCAACATTCCATGACTTTTAGACAGGAAAAAAACTCGTTTCTAACAGTTTCTATTAATTATAATTTTACTAATTAAATATTAAAATAAACAATTATAACACGCATAAAATCAATAAGTTTTCCATATAAATGAAAGTCTGGCGCAGTGTGCGGGCAAGTTCACTCTTGAAAAAGAAAGAAATTTAGGGAAACAGTCAATGGTAGCATACTTTTCTTATGAAAATTTGTGAGTAAAATTTAATTTTAAATAACTAAGAAGCTGAGGCATGTTCTTCAACACTTTCACAAAGTCTTGGTCCAAAAGCAAGGGGCACGCACAAGTCAATGTCTGAATGAGACATGAAAAAGAAAGAAATTTAGGGAAAACAATCTTGAAAAAAATTGCGTCCATCTCAGCGCAGCCCGCATGAACAGTGGGACGCAAATTGCGCCCCACTGCATGCGAGGCTAGGGAAGACGATGAACAGTGCTTTTCTCGAGTGTGACGAAACATGTACCTTTTGGTACAGTTGGGTAGAGGAGGTCGAGGTGATGACTATGGTCATGGTGGCGTCGTCAACTGTGGCCTTTTGTGGCCGGAGGGAGCTTCCAAAGTTGGTGGTGCTTGCGTCGCTGCTACTGTCACCTGGGCTGTTGCCTCGCCAGAGAGTGGGGCTGAACTGCTGGTGTCGAGGGGAAGTCTGCGGTGATGATTAGGGAGGTGTTGGGAGGTTGAATGGCCTCCAACGGTGGAGAGAGAGAGTTCAACGGGGCTCTTTTTTAGAGAGAGAGGGGGGCTGTGGAAACTGGAAGAGAGAGAGAGAGAGAGCTGACGAGGAAGATGAAGATCCTTTTCTTTTGGTTTGATTCTTCTTGTTTTATTTTCCAAAAGCTTCCTTGAATCTCCAGCACTTCCCCTCGTTTTTTTTCTTTCCTTTCCCCTGCGTTTTTCACCCCGTCTCCCTCTGTTTTTTGCAGATTTTTCCCCTTCCTGTTTTTTTCTCTTTTTTTTTTCTTTCCTTTCCCCTGTGTTTTTCACCCCGTCTCCCTCTGTCTGTTTGTTTTCGTTCCTCCTCCTCCCCGTTCGTCTCATTTTGCTGTAAATTTATAGGGGAAGAGGCGCTCCTCAAGCACATTGCATGGGGTTGCAGCCTATGCCTCTGTTCAGGTGCAGGACCATGCAAATTTGGTTTTTTGGGAAGTTGCGATTTGGTCCTTTAATTTTCAATTGTTCTAATTGCATCCCCGATTGATTTTAAACTTTTAATTTTATGCAATCGTATCCCCGTTAAAATTTCAACAGCGACCTTAAATGTGCGCGCCTTTTTTATTTTGGTCTCCGGTTTCTAATTTGCGCGATTTAACCCTCAATTGACCGTTAAATTCTCAATTCGTTCAATTTGGCCCCCAATTTCGCATAATTGACTTAAAAATTCAAATCAGTCTCCGAGAATTCCATTCTCATCGATTGAGCCTGAATTAAATTCAAGACATTGATTTCTCATTGACTAAGCCCGTAATAAAATTAATTTGACCAATTTAAAGTATAATTAAGTCCTTGCACTTAACTAAATCCTTCAATTGGACCTTAAATTAATTTCCGATCATAATTAAACTTTAAATTTGTCGATGATTAAATCGTATCAACCCATAAAAATATAATTATGTCGTTTAACTTAGTTTTTACACAGATTCATCCAATGATAAATTATTTTTGCCTTAAATCTGTATTTTTCTCTATTTTTGGAACCAAAGAGATACAATTGGACTTGTGACAACAACCAAATTCTACCCACGCCGGCTCCTTTTATTTTATTTTTGTCATTTTTATTTTATTTTGGGGAATAACCCAAAAATTGGGTTACGACAATATATATATACATACATAAGCTACATAGCCCCAAAACAACATGCTAAAATGCTCCGATACTGAAATATTATGTTTCAAATGAAAAAATAAAACACCAACCAAAATATTATTGACAACTTTGATATGAACACACCATAACTAAGGGGATTTTCTTGCAATTAACTCTGCAGGAGAGAGAAACGCGGACACAAATGTTCAACGAGTCACTGTGAACTCGTGATAAGCTCAGAGTGATGATGTTTTTATGGCCCTGCCGTTTCTCTCTCTCTCTATTTTTTGTCAAACTTTCCCACTCTATCCAGCATCCACAATACTTAGCATACGTTTCTTCCTATAATATGTGTTTGTAAGTGTGGTTGTGGTTATTTTTTAAAGTAAAATTGTTTTGGAAACTTTGAGAATCCTCTGAAAATTTTTGAGATCGTTTCACTCTGCGCAGGTAGGAGAAGCGTCCTAAAATAATCATGTAGGAAATAGTTACAGTTTCCATCCACGCGGGTATGGATAAATTAAAATAATCTTCTCAAAAATTAAATATGCATAACACCATTAAAAAATAATTTCTTTAAAAAAATTAAATAAATAAATAATCACAGATAAAAAATATTAATAAAAAATTAAATTTAAAAATTATCTTTAAAAAGTACACCAACCAAAAAAAAAGCCAATACAAAATTTCATAGTAGTGAAACACCATGGACTTCAATTAATTTAATTAGATCAAGTTATGGAAATCGGAACTAAAATGAGGTTACTTGCTCGCGCGTTGTGCTGAACTTTTTTCTATATTAGAAACTGATTGATTTTGTGCATGCTAGAAGTGGTTATTCAATATTTAATTAGTAAAATTACAATTGATAAAATCTAATAGAAATGGTTTTTTTCCCAGCCTAAAAGTAATTGAATATTGTTATTGTTAAAACTGTTTTTATAATTATTTAATCGGTGGATTGTACAATTGAAATTGATAAGATTCTTTGAACATGAGTCATGTGCTTCGTGTAACATAATAATTCATTGTTGTGTATATTTTATTTGTTTGATGAATTATTTCATTAGCAAATAGTAAAATTATAATCAATGAATTTTAGCACAAATAAATTATTTGGATTGCGAAACAAACAATTTGATTGGTGAATTTGTTTTAACTACTTGGGTTATAATTTAAGTGGTATATAACGAAACTTCAATCGATCAATTTGACTAAAGATGAGCTATTTGTTACTTGCAACATATTAATTGTTTATTGAGCATGTTTTAACTATTTGATGAATAATTAATTTGTCAAATAACAAAAATACAACTACTAAAATTTATTAAAGATTAGTTTTTCAAAAAATTTCTTCATATTATTATATTAAAAGTATTTTAAAACAATGAGACTAAATTAATGTGAGATATATATAAGATTTTTTTTGTATATATATTTTAAGACGATATAAAAAAAATATGACAATATACAAATGTTATTTTACTGTTCATTGAAAATGTTAAATTATCATGACACTCCTACATGCAACTTTTGGTTTTTATCTTATTAGAGTATATTAAAATTATTTTACTGTACATAAAAATATAAAAAAATAAAAATACCCATTACTGTAAGAGATAAAATAATAATTTTACTATTACACTCCGTAATAATATATGCCGAGATCGACAATAATCTAGCCACATTAATCTGCAGGAATCCCACTAATTTATTTAGCTTTATAGTTAAGTGTTGAATCCTGTTCGACCACTGCTCGGAGAAAGATAAAAGGAAACCACATTTTCCTACTGGAGTGTTGGGAAGTAAGCTTCAATCTATTTTCTTATTAAAATATTATTATATTTATATATTTTTGGATCATTTTATATAATTATGTAAAAAAGAATTTCTTAAAAATATTATTTTAATATGTAAACACAACTTAGATGTGCAAATGTATTAGAGTAAAATGTGTTCCAAGGCAATAAACAACAGATATCAATAATTTGTATTTGAAGAAGCATGAGCTAGTTCTGGCAGCAAGGTCACATAGAGGAGTCGCAGCAACACTCGTAGATATGGAATCCACAACAGATAGCTGCACAACTGCAACAATAAATGTAACCAAACAAAACACTTCAATTTTTTTTTATATATATATATATATATATATATATATATATATATATATATATATATATATATATATATATATATATATATTCCTTTTGTAACTCATATAAGTCAGACATTATCGAAGAGATTACCATCCCGCGAGGAAACCACGCTCTCTCGGAGCAGCATGCTGTTGTGGAGGTGGCGGAGCAGGATGCTGTGGCGGAGCAGCATGCTGATGTGGAGCAGCATGCTAGTTCTGTCAGCAAGGCCACGTACAGGGGTCGTAGCAACACTGGTAGATATGGAATCCACAACTGATAGCTTCACAACTGCAACAATAAATGTAACCAAACAGAACACTTCAAAAATTAATATATATTCCTTTTGTAACTCATATCAGTCAGACATTATCGAAGAGATTACCATCTCTCGAGGAAACCATGCTGTTGTGGAGGTGGCTGTTGTGGAGGCTGTTGTGGAGGTGGCTGAGCAGCATGCTGTTGTGGAGGTGGACAATAAACTGCCAATAGGTAAAAAAATATAAAAAATGAAATTAAACCACCATAGAATGATTCCAATATAGAGGGTGTTTGATATCGTGGCCCGCTAGAGGTGTAAAATAAACAGGTAGAAAAGCAGGAGTTTAGTGTATGGTAAGGTTCAAAAAGTTAAAAAATTAGTGTGGGTCCCATTTTAAAAAATAGTAGGAGTAGTGGCTAGTATTCCTCATATTCTGTTTGTAAAGAGCTGTATTTAAACAGCCCTGATTGCTCAAATAATGAGTGTATTTTGATCAATTTTGTGAGTTCAATAAAGTGATCTTGAAACACTAACAGGGATAGTATTATTTATTATATTTTGCATGTATTATATTTTTGCAGGGAGGGGAATGATTTATTATTTATTATATTTTCTTATAAAAAAAATATTTTCAATATTAAAATAATTTCAAAATTAATTAAAATATAAATAAATATATTAGAAGGAGATCACAATATAATTTTTGTCTCTTAATTTTAATTTTATTTCAGATGATATTTTACTATATATTGTTCAGGGATTGTAAATGCCTCCACGTATGGATTTATAGTTTGTGATGAAATTACAAGTAGTTTGATGGGAGAATAAAAACAATTGTCTAACTGACTTAAATTATTAATTACGTCTTATTATTATAATTATTAAATATTTAAAGAACAATACACACACACACCTTTTTGTATAGATATCGTTTATGATGATATTTCAAGTAATTTGATGAGAGAATAAAAAAAATATTCAATTTACTTGAATTATTAATTAAATTATATTATTATAATTATTAAATCTACAATATTCAAAAAATTATATATATATATATATATATATATATATATATATATATATATATATATATATATATATATATATATATATATATGCCCTTTAAAGTAATTTCACAAGTTAACCAAACAATATGAAAAGCTTGGTAACCAAACATATAAAACTGTTTTTCATTAATCTCAAACTCAAAACAGTTTTAACCAAACATTTCAAAACTTATTTTGAACCACAGTAAAAATGTTTTTTTTTAAACTGTTTTTTTCAACCTCAACCGGAAAAGTAAAAGTAATACCAAACACACCCATAATTTTGAAAAGAAACCACAATAGCATAAAGAATAAAAAAATGCATATAACTCAAAAGGGACTCGTGAGAAACGACTGTCCGAAAAGAATAATAAAAAAAAATCGTAATAAATCAACTTTCAAATGATCCTCTGAAAAGAATCCCCAGTAAATAGACTCAAATTTAACAGCTTTATACAAAGAGAAAAAAGCAAAAAATATCATAATTAATTAATTAGAATTAAAACAAAACCTACACACACAGAGACACAGCGTTCTCAAACTTCCATCTTTGAATGGAAAATGAAAGGGAAAAGAATACCTTGAGCAGGGGGGTGACTCATCTCTCTACCAGAGACTCTTCAAAAATTTCGATGTGTTTTAAGAGTGAACTCAGCTAGAAGAAGACGCTGTGAACTCGTGATTAGCTCAGAGTGAAATTTAATTTTAAATAACTAAGAAGCTGAGGCATGTTCTTCAACACTTTCACAAAGTCTTGGTCCAAAAGCAAGGGGCACGCACAAGTCAATGTATGAATGAGACATTACAACAAAAGCTAAAACAGAATGGATAGTTCACTGTAGCTAGGCACTATTCACGCACACACAAAAAATGTATACAAAAGCTAAAACAGAATGGCTAGTTCACTGTAGCTAGGCAGTGTTCACGCACACACAAAACATTGTGTGCTGGATATTTGATTCGCTGCTTCGCGCCTACATGAGCTAGGTTTTTTTTTTATTTTTACACAAGGCATCTTTTTCTTGATTTGTAGAGTGAAAATGACAAAAAAAATAGCTATGACCGAGTGGTTCCCTGCGCGCGCAAGAGTTCGAACCACTCCGCCTACTAATCTCAATTTGGTTTGTTTGATTATTTGTTTTTTCTTCTTATTTTCTAAAATCCGGTTTTATGCTTTCTGTTTTTTTTTAAACTAGGTTTTTTTTTTCTTTCTAAAATCTAGTTTTTTTTTCTTCTTCTTCTAAATTCCTAATTTTGGGAAATTACTATTTGGAATATATGTTTTCTAATTGTGGAAAATTATTGTCTGGAATATATGCTTTCTGTTTTTTTTTTAAAAAAAAACTAGGGTATTAGTGACATCTTACGCGTACCATGACTAATCTCCGGATCCATTTTTTCCCCCTCTTTTTGTTTCCACTTATACATTTTTTTTCCCTTTTTTGTTTCAATTTATACATTTTTTTCCATGATCGGGGTCTCCGGATTAATTTATACAAACCACAATTTTTTTTCTCATTACTGTTTAAAAATATGCTTTCCCCTTGCACTTTTTTTTCTAACTGTGCTTCCTTTTTTTTTTAACATTCATTTTCACTATTCAATACTGCTTGAAAATGTGTTTTCTGTTTTTTTTTATTTTAATCGGGTTTTTTAAAAAAAAACTGGAGTATCCATTGCAGCTTATGCGCACGACTAATCTCTGGATCCATTTATTATTATTATTATTATTATTATTATTATTATTATTATTATTATTATTATTATTATTATTTTCCCTATTTTTTATTACCACTTATACATTTGTTTTCATGATCGGGGTGTGCGGGTTAGTTTACGCGAACCATGATTTTTTTCTCATTACTGTTTAAAAAGATGTTTTCCCCTTGCATTTTTTTAATAATCGGGCATTTTGTTTTTGTTTTTTCAATGAACGGGGTCCTTTTTTTTTGTTTTATTTTTTAAAACTAGGGTGTCCAGGTCAGCTTTTTTTCTTTTAACCGGGCTTCTTTTATTGTGTTTTGTTAACCAGGGTATCAGTGACAGCTTACATGCACCACGCCAAATCTCCGGATCTACTCTTTTTTTTTACATTTGTTTCCTTTTTTTCTCCACTTATATTTTTTTTTGTTTTTTTTCCATGACCAGGGTGTCCGTATCAATTTACGCGCACCACAATTTTTTTTCGCATTACTGTTTAAAAAGGTGATTTACTTTCTTAAAAAACTGGGCTTCTGTTTTTTTTTTTATAGCAGGGTGTTCGGGCTAGCTTACACACAACACGATTAATTTCTTGACCCTGCTGCTTCTCTCTTTTTTGTCAAACTTTCCCGCTTTATCCACATTACTAGCATACTTTTCTTATGAAAATTTTGTGAGTAAAATATAATTTTAAATAACTAAGAAGCTGAGGCATGTTCTTCATCACTTTCACAAAGTCTTGGTCCAAAAGCAAAGGGCACGCACAAGTCAATGTCTGAATGAGACATTACAACAAAAGCTAAAACAGAATGGATAGTTCACTGTAGCTAGGCACTGTTCACGCACACACAAAATACTGTGTACAAAAGCTAAAATAGAATGGATAGTTCACTGTAGCTAGGCACTGTTCTTGCACACACAAAACACTGTGTACAAAAGCTAAAACAGAATGGATAGTTCATTGTAGCTAGGCACTGTTCACGCACACACAAAACATTGTGTGCTGGATATTTGATTCGCTGCTTCGCGCCTACATGAGCTCGGTTTTTTTTTTACACAGGGCATCTTTTTCTTGATTTGTAGAGTGAAAATGAAAAAAAAAAATAGTTGTGACCGAGTGGTTCCCTGCACGCTGAGTTATCAGCGTGAAGGAGTTCGAACCATTCCGCCTACAAATCTCAATTTGGTTTGTTTTTTTCTTATTTTCTAAAATCCGGTTTTATGCTTTTCATTTTTTTTTAAAATAGGTTTCTTCTTCTTCTAAAATCTGTTTTTTTTCTTCTTCTTCTAAAATCCTAATTTTGGGAAATTACTGTCTAGAATATATGTTTTATGTTTTTTTTTAAACTAGGTTTTTTTTTCTTCTAAAATCCAGTTTTTTCTTCTTCTTATAAAATCCTAATTTTGGAAAATTATTGTCTGGAATATATGCTTTTTGTTTTTTTTTTAAACTAGGGTATTAGTGACATCTTACGCGTACCACGACTAATCTCCGGATCCATTTTTTTCCTCTTTTTTTGTTTCCACTTATACATTTTTTTTCCCTTTTTTGTTTCAATTTATACATTTTTTTCCATGGCCGGGGTCTCCGGATTAATTTATACGAATCGGGCATTTTGTTTTTTTTTTAATAAACGGGGTCCTTTTTTATTTCTTTTTAAACCAGGGTGTCCAGGTCAACTTTTTTTCGTTTAACCGGGCTTCTTTTGTTGTGTTTTGTTAACCACGGTATCTGTGACAGCTTACATGCACCACGCCAAGTCTCCGGATCCAATTTTTTTTCTTACATTTTTTTTCTTTTTTCTCCACTCATACTTTTTTTTTTGTTTTTGTTTCCATGACCAGGGTGTCCGTATCAATTTATGCGCACCATAATTTTTTTTCTTATTACTGTTTGAAAATGTGATTTATTTTTTAAAAAACCGGGGTTCTGTTTTTTTATAGCGGGGTGTTCGGGTTAGCTTATACGCAACACGATTAATTTCTTGACCCACTTTTTTAATACATTTTTTTTCTTTTTTTTTTCACTTATATATTTTTTTGTTTTCTTATAATCGAAGTGTCTAGGCCAGCTTATGAGTACCACTATTTTTTTTCCCACGTATATTTTTTTTTATCTCTGGATCTATTTTTTTTACACTTTTTTCCTGTTTTTTTCTCATTTATACATTTTTTTTCATAACTGTGGTGTTCGAGCCAGCTTACGTGCACCATGATTTGTTTTCCACGTATATATTTTTTTTATAACCAGGGTGTCCAGGACAGCTTCCACACACCATGAATAATCCCCAAAACCACTGTTTTTTTAACATTTTTTTCTGTTTTTTCCCCACTTATATTTTTTTTATAACTGGAATGTGCGGGTCAGCTTACGGGCACCACGACTATTATTTTAAAGAATTGCTAAAGGAGATCACAATTTCAAACAGTAATGAACAGTTATTTCAACTGTGGTTTTCACTTTTCAATACTCTTTGAAAAAAAAATTGTGTATGTATTGTTTACATAATTCTTATTTTTGTCCATGTTTATATGTACATGCTCTTAGTTTTTTTTTTTCCATTTTTTTTATTCCACTATTATTAAGATTTTTTTAATATTTAAATTTTAATTTGTGTTGGTCATCATTTAAAAATAATGTTTGTTATTATTTTTTTTACTAATTAAGTATTGAAATAACAAAATACAACACGCATAAAATCAATTCAGTTTCCAACATAAATAAAAAAACCCAGCGCATCGCGCGGAAAAATTTGCTCGCTATAAGTTAAAACAAAATGTTTTTTCAACAGTGTTTGGTACTGTTTATCTACACCCAGATGCACTGTGGATTGGAATAGTGAAATTAAAAATACTATAAGTATAATTTGTGGACTAGCACGGAGTAAAGAGATGGCTTTGTCCGAGTGGTTACGGCGCGTGCGTTCGTAGAGTAAACCGGATTTTGATTCTCCAAGGCGATGAAAATTGATTTGGGTTTTTAATATCATATCATTTACATAATGTATAATTTTTATAGTTAAACATAGAAATTGTTGCGGCCGAGAGGTTCATAACTGTGCCAGACCACGGGGAGGTAGGGAGTTCGAATCCCAGGGGGGAGAAAAATTGTATCCCTTTTATTTTTTCTTTTTAAATGTTTTTTCTTCTAACCGTGGTATCCGAGATAGCCTATACGCCCCACAATTAATCTCCGGGTCCACTTTATTTTAAATATGTGAGACTAATTATATATTTTTATATTTATTTAATATTAGCACCTTAATATATATATATATAAATGACCTATTTATTATTTTCAAAAAATCATAATTTACTATCAGAATTCTAAAATACATTTAATATAAAAATATAGGAAATAAATCTTAAAAAATAATAATTTCTTTTTTCAAACAATAACTATGGTGTCATCGATAGTATGACCAATAATAATTAGAATATTAATTATGTATAATAATATTTATAATGACAACTATAAAAATTGTGAGAAAAATTCATTGGTCAATGTTATTTTGTGAGAAATAACTTTCGCGTCTTTTTATATGTATGATATTTCAGATTATATTACTAAAAAAAATATATGAAACCATGCATAGACAAGACATGTAGAAAAACTGTATCAAATTATCTACAATAATAAAATAAAAAATTACCCTGCATTACGCCACAGTAGGCACTAAATTTTTTAACATGTAACAATTTGTTAATGGTCCTATATATATATATATATATTATTTTTGGGACTTTTTTCTTAAAAAAATAGGAAAGACTATATTATGATATTTTTTTATATTAACGTCTTGAAATATATATATAAAAAATTGATCTGACTTTTCTTTAAAAATCCCACATTAATTTAATCTTAGTGTTCTAAATTTTTTTAATATAATAATATGAAAAAAAAACTCTGATAAATTTTAGTAGTTGTATTTTTGCTATCTGTCAAATTATTTGTTGCATGAAACAAATCACTCATCTGTGGTACAATTCAATGATTGTAATTTTATTGTTTCATGATGAAAGAATTCATGAAACAAATAAAATATACACAACAATAAATCAGTATGTTACACAAAGCATGTGACTCATTTTAACATAATTTCTTCAATTAAAATTGTACAATCTATTAATTAAATAATTATCAAAATATTTTTAACAATAGCAACAATCCATGACTTTTAGGCAGGAAAAATACCTGTTTCTAACAGATTATATCAATTATAATTTTACTAATTAAATATTAAAATAAACAATTATAACACGTATAAAATCAATAAGTTTTCCACATAAATAAAAATCTGGCACAGTGTGCGGGCAAGTTCACTCGTGAAAAAGAAAGAAATTTAGGGAAACAGTCAATGGTAGCATACTTTTCTTATGAAAATTTGTGAGTAAAATTTAATTTTAAATAACTAAGAAGCTGAGGCATGTTCTTCAACACTTTCACAAAGTCTTGGTCCAAAAGCAAGGGGCACGCACAAGTCAATGTCTGAATGAGACATGAAAAAGAAAGAAATTTAGGGAAAACAATCTTGAAAAAAATTGGCAGCAAGGTCACATAGAGGAGTCGCCGCAACAGTCGTAGATACAGTGGCAACATTTGTAGATATTGAGGCCACAACACAAAACTGCACAACTGCAACAATAAATGTAACCAAACAAAACACTTCAAAAAGTAATATATATATATATATATATATATATTCCTTTTGTAACTCATATAAGTCAGACATTATCGAAGAAATTACCATGCCGCGAGGCAACCACCCTCTCTCGGAGCAGGAAGCTGTTGTGGAGGTGGCGGAGCAGGAAGCTGTTGTGGAGGTGGCGTAGCAGCATGCTGTTGTGGAGCAGCATGCTGTTGTGGAGGTGGACAATAAACTGTCAATAGGTAAAAAAATATTACAAGTGAAATTAAACCACCATAGAATGATTCCAATATAGAGGGTGTTTGATATCGTGGCCCGCCAGAGGTGTAAAATAAACAAGTAGAAAAGCAGGAGTTTAGTGTTTGGTAAGGTTTAAAAAGTAAAAAACAAATTAGTGTGGGTCCCATTTGAAAAAATGTAAAACACCGGCTCGTGAAAAGCAAGAAATTGCTGCCGTGTGTTTTGGGGAGGGGGGCTGGGGTATATTTATTACATTTCAGATGATATTTTACTATATATTGTTCCGGGATTGTAAATGCTTCCACGTATGGATTTATAGTTTGTGATGAAATTACAGGTAGTTTGATGGGAGAATAAAAACAATTGTCTAACTGACTTAAATTATTAATTACATTTTATTATTATAATTATTAAATATTTAAAGAACAATACACACACACCCACACCTTTTTGTATAGATATTGTTTATGATGATATTTCAAGTAATTTGATGAGAGAATAATTAAAATATTCAATTTACTTGAATTATTAATTACATTATATTATTATAATTATTAAATCTACAATATTCAAAATATATATATATATATATATATATATATATATATATATATATATATATATATATATATATATATATATATATATGCGCCATTTAAAGTAATTTCACAAGTTAAAAGCAAGATGAAAAGCTTGGTAACCAAACATATAAAACTGTTTTTCATTAATCTCAAACTCAAAACAGTTTTAACCAAACATTTCAAAACTTATTTTGAACCACAGTAAAAAATGTTTTTTTTTAAACTGTTTTTTTCAACCTCAACCGGAAAAGTAAAAGTAATACCAAACACACCCATAATTTTGAAAAGAAACCACAATAGCATAAAGAATAAAAAAAATGCATATAACTCAAAAGGGACTCGTGAGAAACGACTGTCCGAAAAGAATAATAAAAAAAAATCGTAATAAATCAACTTTCAAATGATCCTCTCGAAAAGAATCCCCAGTAAATAGACTCAAATTTAACAGACTTTATACAAAGAGAAAAAAAGCAAAAAAATATCATAATTAATTAATTAGAATTAAAACAAAACCTACACACACAGAGACACAGATAGTTCTCAAACTTCCATCTTTGAATGGAAAATGAAAGGGAAAAAGAATACCTTGAGCGTGGGGTGACTCATCTCTCTACCGTAGACTCTTCAAAAACTTCGATGTGTTTTAAGAGTGAACTCAGCTAGAAGAAGACGCTGTGAACTCGTGATTAGCTCAGAGTGAAATTTAATTTTAAATAACTAAGAAGCTGAGGCATGTTCTTCAACACTTTCACAAAGTCTTGGTCCAAAAGCAAGGGGCACGCACAAGTCAATGTCTGAATGAGACATGAAAAAGAAAGAAATTTAGGGAAAACAATCTTGAAAAAAATTGGCAGCAAGGTCACATAGAGGTGTCGCAGTAATAGTCGTAGATACAGTTTTTCCTTCTAAAATCTGTATTTTTTTTCTTCTTCTAAAATCCTAATTGTGGAAAATTATTGTCTGTAATATATGCTTTCTTTTTTTTTTTAAAAAAAACTAGGGTATTAGTGACATCTTACGCGTACCACGACTAATCACCGGATCCATTTTTTCCCCTTTTTTTGTTTCCACTTATACATTTTTTCCCTTTTTTGTTTCAATTTATACATTTTTTTTCCATGGCCGGGGTCTCTGGATTAATTTATACGAACCACAATTTTTTTCTCATTATTGTTTAAAAATATGCTTTCCCCTTGCACTTTTTTTTCTAACTGTGCTTCCTTTTTTTTAACATTCATTTTCACTATTCAACACTACTTGAAAATGTGTTTTCTATTTTTTATTTTAATTGGGTTTTTAAAAAAAAAACTGGAGTATCCGTTGCAGCTTATGCGTACCGACTAATCTCTGGATCCATTTATTATTATTATTATTATTATTCTCCCTATTTTTTTTATTACCACTTATACATTTTTTTTTAATGACCGGGGGTGTCCGGGTTAGTTTACGCGCACCATGATTTTTTTCTCATTATTGTTTAAAAAGATGTTTTCCCCTTGCATTTATTAATAACCGGGCATTTTGTTTTTTGTTTTTTTAATAAACGGGGTCCTTTTTTTAATTTTTTTTAAAACTAGGGTGTCCAGGTCAGTTTTTTTTTTTTTTTAACCGGGTTTCTTTTGTTGTGTTTTGTTAACCAGGGTATCCGTGACAGCTTACATGCACCACGCCAAATCTCTGGATCTACTTTTTTTTTTTTCATTTGTTTCCTTTTTTTCTCCACTTATACCTTTTTTTTGTTTTTATTCCATGACCAGGGTGTCCGTATCAATTTACGCGCATCACAATTTTTTTTCTCATTACTGTTTGAAAAGGTGATTTATTTTCTTAAAAAACTGGGCTTCTGTTTTTTTTTATAGCAGGGTGTTCGGGCTAGCTTACACGCAACACGATTAATTTTTTGACCTTGCTGCTTCTCTCTTTTTTGTCAAACTTTCCCGCTTTATCCACATTACTAGCATACTTTTCTTATGAAAATTTTGTGAGTATAATTTAATTTTAAATAACTAAGAAGTTGAGGCATGTTCTTCATCACTTTCACAAAGTCTTGGTCCAAAAGCAAGGGGCACGCACAAGTCAATGTCTGAATGAGACATTACAACAAAAGCTAAAACAGAATGGATAGTTCACTGTAGCTAGGCACTGTTCACACATACACAAAACACTGTGTACAAAAGCTAAAACAGAATGGATAGTTCATTGTAGCTAGGCAATTGTTCACGCACACACAAAACACTGTGTACAAAAGCTAAAACAGAATGGATAGTTCACTGTAGCTAGGCACTGTTCACGCACACACAAAACATTGTGTGTTGGATATTTTATTCGCTGCTTCGCTCCTACATGAGATCATTTTTTTTTTTACACAGGGCATCTTTTTCTTGATTTGTAGAGTGAAAATGACAAAAAAATAGTTGTGATCGAGTGGTTCCCTGCGTGCTGAGTTATCAGCGTGCAGGAGTTTGACCCATTCCGCCTACAAATCTCAATTTGGTTTGTTTTTTTCTTATTTTCTAAAATCCAGTTTTATGATTTCAATTTTTTTTTAAAATAGGTTTTTTTTTCTTCTAAAATCTGTTTTTTCTTCTTCTTCTAAAATCCTAATTTTGGGAATTACTGTCTAGAATATATGTTTTATGTTTTTTTTTAAACTAGGTTTTTCTTTTCTTCTAAAATCCGGTTTTTTCTAAGTTAAAATTTTTACATTGCATTTTCAAAAATACATTTTTTTTGTCTACGGGTGTACTTTATAATGTAATTTTACAATGTACTTTACAACGTAAAATTACATTGTAAAGTACACCCGCAGACAAAAAAAATGTATTTTTGAAAATGCAATGTAAAAAATTTAACTTAGAAAAACAATCAAACAACAATGCAGCTTACCTTAGGTAGGGTGCACTGGGGGTGATGCGTCTTCCCCTTGCACAACAAGTCCCCTTACCCAAGACTCTCGCAGACCAATAGGTTTCCTAGTGACCATAATACTAGGTGGCGACTCCTAATAATTATAGTCGTAAATTTTACGAATATAAAGCACCCCATTTTCACAGCGCGCCGTTGTCTCCCCCCGAATCAAAGGGGTGATGGCGGGGCGCGAAGCGCGTAGAAAAAATCATCGTCACGACAGATGGCGACTCCACTGGGGACTTTTGCTAGACTGAGCATTTTTGTCTAATTGTTATTTTTGAGTTCATTTTTTACTCGCATTCTTACTGTTTTAGCATGCAATTTTAATTTCAGTCAATGCATATTATCGGATGTGAATTATTTTCATCATGCATTTTAATTTTGCAAATAAACCCAATTCTAGGTTAGGTGGGGATTAGCGGTCTGCCTCATGACTTTCAGTCGGGGTTCAGATTCGTGAAACATCCAACTATGAACTGAGTGTTTACTTGATAACGACGGTCATACTGTGCCCCAACCATTTCTTGTAAACCCCTACACCACCTTCACGTGAGGCGGTCACTGGGAAGTTCATAGACCTTTTGAGACCAGATAGAAAGCTTACCCCTCATATAATGACTTAGAACTTGGCTTTGATTACAAACTCCCTGATAATTTGTCGATGTGCATGTACATACATTTGCATCCACATTCATCCATCACCGTGCATAACATATCATCAGCAGGTCAAAATATAGGTCCCCGAAGAGCTCCTACCACTCGACCCCAGCAGAGAAATATGGAGGACGAAGAGCGTGCACATCGTGATGCTCATTTCCAAGAAGAACTGGATTCTCTGAAAGCTAATGTGGCTAGTCTCACCAGCTTACTCGAGCAAGCACTAAGAAATGCCTCTGGCGAGGGTCCTTCAACTAGACCCACAGCGGCTACTCAAACACAAGGAATGAACCACCAAGAAGAGGTGACAGGAGAAAGAGTTCAGGATCCGCAACAAACTCCAGCTTTGGTACAATCAGCAGTGCCAACACCTACGACAACCCCAACAATTATAGAAGCATCAGAGGGTTTTGACCAAGATAAGATGGCAACACTGGAAGCCAGGATAAGGGTCATCGAAGGGGCAAATTTATATGACCCAGTGCAAGCTGCAGATATGTGTCTAGTCCCGAATGTTGTAATACCAAAGAAGTTTCGTGTCCCTGAATTTATCATATACACCGGGACACAATGCCCTATCACTCACCTAAAATCATATTATAACAAAATGGCAGAAGTAGTGCACGATGAAAAACTACTGATGCATTTTTTCCAAGACAGTTTGAGTGGGGCGGCCTTGAATTGGTACATGAGACTAGACAACACTAGGATCTGTAACTGGAAAAATCTGGTAGATGCTTTCATCAAGCAATACAAGTACAACATGGACATTGCTCTTGACAGAACAAGTTTGTCCAACTTGGAGAAGAAAGACAGAGAAAGCATAAGGGAATATGCTCAAAGATGGAGAGATCTCGCTGCACAGGTACATCCTCCGCTTCTAGATAAAGAGATGGTAACATTATTCGCTAACACGCTAAAAGCGCCCTATTATGAACATTTAATAGGCAGTTCAGCACAACAATTCATGGATGTTGTAGCCGTGGCAGAGCGAATAGAGCAAGGAATCAGAAGTGGTAGAATATCTGCACCTGTGGAGAAAAAGGGCTTTGAAGGCAAGAGAAAAGATGTCGAGCATTTTGAAGACGACTATAAGGGTAGGAACAACCAATTCCAAAACTACCATAACCCTTCATCTGAAATTGCCAACATCAATCTTCAAGCTAAAGATCCACCTAAAAACTTCCCAAAAAGAAATTACCAGAAAACCCAAGAACAGCTACCTCCGCTACCATTGCTTTTGAATGAGATGTACAAAAGTTGGTAAGCATTAAGCAAGTAGCTCCTGAACCTCAGACACCTTTGCAACCACCTTACCCTGATTGGTACAAACCCGATCTCACCTGCGAATACCATGCTGGAGCTGCAGGGCATAGCATTCACACTTGTGGTGCTTTCAAGAAGAAGCTCATGCAATTGATTAAAGCGGGGTGGATAACATTCGAAGAAAATTCAGGTTCTGCATCCAATTAGGCTTCATGAAAATAGGATATCAAGTGTCTGCACCATTAAAGTGACGTCGGCAAAAGCTTTTGAAAGGGAGTGTGCCGATATCAGGAGATGAAGTCTACTTCCATGATTTCCTTTTTGTTTTGGTCATGTCCGCATATTATGCTCATGTTTTAACTTGACGGCAATGTTGCTTGTAATGCCACAAGACTTTTCTTGTTAAGCAAACATTTCTCTTCAGTGATCATGTATTTGCTTGTGTTTACGTTGTGTTCTTGCTTATTGTTTAAATAACACAAGCACTCATTATATCCCTTTCATCCAAATTATACATGATCTCATGATTTCATCAAGATTTTTGGCAAATCAAATTCTAGTACGAAAATAAATGCCAATTTGATTTTTGTTTAACAAATGTGTTCTGGGAATTCAAAGGATTTCATTGAAAGGTGATCTCATACCACCAAAACACACATAATAAAGCTAATCTCTTAGCCAAACAAATAATCCAAAAAAAATCAAAAAACTTGTTTCGCATGGAAAAGCAAAGCTTATTGATTCAGATTGAATGTTTTTGAAATGAGGAAAGGTCATCTTTGATATGCCTTCACAAAGTCTCAAATATCCTTTGCAGTCCCTATTTGAGCCTAATAATTTTATTTTCTTGATAATTAACCCTGACAAGGATCACACCCTACACTGGGGGGCAAGTGCAAAAAAAAAAAAAAAAAAAACTTTCTCAATCTACAAAATAGTCCTCAATGACAAGTGACGCCCGAACAAAGATGGGGGGTATAAACATAAAAAGGGTTTTAGTACACTATAGCAAATTAATTCAACATTTTTGTAGTACTAAAAACCCAACATAGAAAGCCCAAACAAAATACTTGGGGGGGCATGTCAAGTCAGCACAACGTTAGTGCCAAAAACCAATAAAAAAGCCCAAACAAAATACTTGGGGGGCATGTCAAGTCAGCACGACGTTAGTGCCAAAAACCATGAAAAAGCCCAAACAAAATACTTGGGGGCCTATCAAGTCAGCATAATGTTAGTGCCAAAAACCAATGAAAAAGCCCAAACAAAATACTTGGGGGGCATGTCAAGTCAGCACAACGTTAGTGCCAAATACCAATGAAAAAACCCAAGCAAATACTGGGGGGCATGTCAAGATAAAAGCCCAAACAAACACTGGGGGGCATGCTAGGTCACTATGAAAATCAATCATGAGGACTAAATGAAGTTCTAAGAGTAAGCACTAAGTGATCCTTAGTCTAAAAAACCCTTAAACACTTTTTGAGCCTACAAATATCTTTTTTCGTAGCCAGTAACCTAAGCTTACGTTACAAGCCTAATAAAGCCCTTTCTGATCAAATAAGAGTTATCTGGATCGATAAGCAATGCTTTTCCATTTGAAACAATCCTTACAAATGCTTTACACGACCTGATCAAAGCCTTCCTGACATACGAGACTTGCAAATATCATTTCACATTCTTGTCAAAGTCAACTTAAAACCTGACAATGAGATCACTTGAATTCTTTCGAGAACAAGTTTGTTAAACAAACATCAAAATGGTTTTTGTGCTTGGAATGACTTTGAAATTACAAAAGTTTTACATGAAAACAATTTTTGCAAATAGCCATCCCTTTCCTGCAAACACTCGTAGCCTAAAACACTGGTGTGACATGGCCCAATTGGGGCAATCAAAATGGTTTTTGTGCTTGGAATGACTTTGAGATTCCAAAAATCCCACATGAAAACACCATCTATGCAAATAACCAACCCCTTCCTGCAAACAACTGAAGCCCAAAACACTTTTGGGGCATGACCTGACTGAGGGCAATCTATAAATGCAATTGAAGTTGGCTCCATCTTTCCTTTTCAAAGAATCTGGATCAAACTCAGGGGAGCATGTTGATATGAAAGATTTATCATCTCTAGTGGTCAAAATCATGAAGCTGACTCCATAATTCCTTTTCAAAGAATCTGGATCAAACTCGGGGGGCATGTTGATATGGAAAATCTATCATCTCGGTGGTCAAAATCTTAAGTTGCTGCTCGAGTAAGCAGAAGCGAGAAGCCATCAAATCAAGAGGTCCAAATCCTGGAAAAAAGGCCTGGAGGAAGAAAGGGGACCTATATCTCTTAGGTAAGTATACATGCATCATCATGCATTGCATCCTCATTCAAAATCTAAAAAATATTTTGGAGGGATTGTAATTTACGAACCTTCATTCATTTTGTGTGCACGCTTTCAAGCTCTTACCTCTTTGAGAATGCTTTTCAGCTTTATCTTTTTCTTGATTTTGAGTGTCATCATGCATTGCATCCCCATTGAAAATCTAAAAAATATTTTGGAGGGATCGTAATTTACGAACCTTCATTCATTTTGTGTGCATGCTTTCAAGCTCTCATCTCTTGCATTTCCTTGAGCATGCTTTTCAGCTTTATCTTTTTCTTCTAATTTTGGGTGACATCATGCATTGCATCCCCATTGAAAATCTAAAAATGTTTTGGAGGGATCGTAATTTATGAACCTTCATTCATCATTTTGCGTGCACGCTTTCAAGCTTTCACCTCTTTCATTTCCTTGAGCATGCTTTTCAACTTTATTTGTTTCTTGATTCTGGGTGTCATTATGCATTGCATCTCCCTAGGGATCCAAGAAATGTTTTAGAGGAATTGTAATTTACAAACCTCTACTCATCATTTTGTGTGCGTCTTCGAGCCCTCACCACTTTCACTTCCCTAAGAGCGTTTGTGAGCCTTTCATTAGAACAGATATAGTGTTTTTGAATCCTATCCCTTTCCTTATTTGAGTGAGCTTTCTAGCCATCAACCAACTCAGATAGCATGCTTTTTTAGCCCTATCTCTTTCCAGAATTTGGGTGAGCTCTCTAGCCATCAATTAAGATAGTGCGCTTTCCAACCCTATCTCTTCCACTCTTGAGTGTGTTTTCCAACCCTCAACCATCAATTAGTATCGTGCGCTTCTTAGCCATTCCTCTCCTCTCATTTGAGTGAGTTTTCCAACCCTCAACCACCAATTAGGATCGTGCGCTTCTTAGCCATTCTCCTCCTCTCATTTGAGTGAGTTTTCCAACCCTCAACTCTCAATTAGGATCGTGCGCTTCTTAGCCATTCCTTTCCTCTCATTTGAGTGAGTTTTCCAACCCTCAACTCTCAATTAGGATCGTGCGCTTCTTAGCCATTCCTTTCCTCTCGTTTGAGTGAGTTTTCTAACCCTCAACCATCAATTAGGATCGTGCGCTTCTTAACCATTCCTTTCCTCTCGTTTGATTGCGTTTGATTGCGTTTTCTAACCCTCAACCATCAATTAGGATCGTGCGCTTCTTAGCCATTCCTCTCCTCTCATTTGAGTGAGTTTTCCAACCCTCAACCACCAATTAGGATCGTGCGCTTCTTAGCCATTCCTCTCCTCTCATTTGAGTGAGTTTTCCAACCCTCAACCATACATTAAGATCGTGCACTTCTTAGCCATTCCTTTCCTCTCGTTTGATTGCGTTTTTCAACCACCAATTAAGATAGTGCGTTTTTCATCCCTATCCTCCTTGTCGAGTGTGTTTTCCAACCACCAATCAAGATAGTATGTTTGCCATCCCAATCCTCCTTGTCGAGTGTGTTTTCCAACCTTCGACCATCAATTAAGATAGTGCTTTTCCAACACTATTTTTCTTCCTCTTTTGAGTGAGTTTTGTAACTTTCAACCATAGATCCTAGATAGCCTGCTTTCTAGCCCTATCTTCCATTCCATCATCTTCACCATTCTCATTTCTGGATGGATCAACCATTTCTTGGTCTGATAAATCCACTTTTCTTTTCTTTACAACACTTACTATCTAAAGTCTTTTACAAGACTTTAGTCGTAAGCATTGTAAAGAGGGGGGCAACTGTCGTAACCCAATTTTTGGGTTACTCCCCAAAATAAAATAAAAATAACAAAAATAAAATAAAAAGAGCCGACATGGATAGAAAAATCAATCTGGAAATTTCGGCTGTTGTCGCGAGTCCAATCGTATCTCTTTGGTTCCAAAAATAGAGAAAAATACAGATTTAAGGCAAAAATAATTTATCGTTGGATGAATCTGTGTAAAAACTAAGTTAAACAACATAATTATATTTTTTATGGGTTGATTCGATTTAATCGTCAACAAATTTAAAGTTTAATTATGATCGGGAATTAATTTAAGGTCCAATCGAAGGATTTAATTAAGTGCAAGGACTTATTTATACTTTAAATTGGTCAAATTAATTTTATTAAGGGCTTAGTCAATGAGAAATCAATTTCTTAAATTTAATTCGGGCTCAATTAATGAGAATGGAATTTTCGGAGACCGATTTGAATTTTTAGGTCAATAATGCAAAATCAGGGGCCAAATTGAATGAATTGAGAATTTAACAGTCAATTGAGGGTTAAATTGCGCAATCAGAAACCAGAGACTAAAATAAAAAGGGCGCGCACATTTAAGGTTGTTGTTGAAATTTTGACAGGGATACAATTGCATAAAATTAAAAGTTAAAAACTAATTGGGGGTGAAATTGAACCAATCAAACATTGAAGGACCAAATTGCAAAGTCAAAACTTTGCAACCCACAGCCTCTGCAAATTTGCAGACCCATGGCCTCTGCAACGAATTTGCAGTCTGCAATTTCAATTTGCAGAGCAGCCTCTGCAATTCATTTGCAGAGGCAGTCTCTGCAATTCTTTGCAGAGGAGGCAGAGGCAAGAGCTGCCTCTGCCCTTATAAATAGAAGAAGAAAACTGGGCAGAAAGGAAAAAAAACGAAGAAAAAAGAAACGAGAAAAGAAGGAGTTACGTCAAAAAAAACAGAGAAGAAAAAGAAAGAAACAGCGAGAGCAAAAGAGAGAAGGAATTCTGAAAATTTTCACATGCAATAATACCCTCACCATCATCTTCCCCGACAACGCGTTTTTCTTCATCTCTCTCTCGGTCTGCACATCCCTTCTCTCTCTAAAAATCAGCCCCCGTCAAGCTCTTCTCTCTCCACAAGTGATGGTGGCTTGACCACCCATAACCACCCTTAGCACCACCATTAACCTCCCCTCGATGAAAGCAACTCAACGATAAGCTCAGGCGAAGCAAAGGCCACCGTTGCAGCAGCTGCAACGTAAGCCCCGACAGCTTCAGAAGCTTCCTCCGGCCACCACAGGCCACTATTGACGACGCCACCACGACAAGATATTGGCAGATATGCAGCTATGAAGATACGCAAGATATGCAGATTTCATGAATATGGAAATATGCAGATATGAAGGAAAGAAATATGCAGACATGATGGCAAATATGCAGAGGAAGATAGAATGTATCTTGAGTGATTTCCCTTTCCTTTTACAGTTCACTAAACTACAGATTCTTAGTCTTAATCGTAGAAGAAATATCAGTGAACATTCAATTGTAATTCTGTATAAATATGTAATAGTGTGTATTACAATGATCATAATATACAATACAACTTGTTCTTTGTTGTTCATCCTCTATTTTTCTACATGGTATCAGAGCTGGTTCATATTTACCAGTCTCTTATTTTATTTTCTATTTGAACAAGTTTCTTCTTGGATTGAATATTATGGAGAATTCCTCTTCATCACAGAATCAACGCCAGACCTCTGACTTGAATCTCCCTGATATGAATTCAAATCAGCGTCTGTGCTCAGTCCAATTGAATGACTTCAATTACCTTCCTTGGTCAAGGGCTGTATCATTAGCTCTCGGTGGAAGATCCAGAATTGAATTCATTGACAAGAATTCCCCCGTTCCTGACAGGCAATCTTCCCAGTACAAGTCATGGTTTGCCAATGATCAGATGGTACAGTCATGGCTGCTCAACACTATGGAACAACACATTGCTGAAATCTTCAGCTATTCTGAATCTGCTGCAGATTTATGGGACGCGGTTAAGGAGATGTATGGCAACCAAAACAATGCTGCCCGTGTGTTCCAACTCAAAAAAGACATTTCGTGCATGCATCAAGAAGGTAGACCATTCGTTCAATATCTTGGGAACATGAAGAGTATGTGGAATGAATTGGCAACTTATCGCCCCCATACCACAGATGCTACAATTCTGTTGAAACGAACTGAAGAAGATAAAAATTTTTCAATTGTTGGCTAATTTATCTTCGACTATGAGGATCTTTGCAGCCAGTATACTCATGAATTCTGAGTTACCTTCTTTTGCTAATGTTTGTGCAACAATTCAAAGGGAGGAAACTAGAAAAAGGGTTATGAATCGCAACATTAAGGCTGATTCATCCGAAGCCGGGAGCCTTTGCATCTCATCAATTTGCGTCTCATCAAAAAACGAGTTGAAGAGAAAGGATACAAGGGAAGAAGACTCGATCTGAAATGCAGCCATTGCAGCAACATTGGGCACTCGGTGGACGAGATGTTGGGAGCTTCATCCTCGAACTTAAACCAAAGTTTCCCAAGAGAAAGCAAAGGAGGGTATTCAACCAAACGAAAGGAGGGTATAAATCATTTGGATACAAAGCCAATACAGTATCCAACTATTCTGCAAATGGTTTTACTTCTAGTCCAATTGATCTCATCAATGAGTTTGCATCCTATATTCATGCAAAACAAGGAACAAAGCACAACACAAACATTGCAGAGGAGAACAAAGATTCATCGGCATTGATTGGCCAATTTGCAGGTTTTCTAGCTGCAAACAAAGGTGTTCCCGCAGAAGATACACAAGGTATTTTGAATGCTTTTTTCATCTCGCTTCTTATTATAAGTAATGTGCATGACTTATGGATCATAGATTCAGGTGCCATTGATCACATAACCAATAAACAAGATCCATTACTTGATTTTCAAGAATTTCGTCCACCAGCTCAAATTTTCATGGCTAACGGTAAACATGCACCAGTTCTTGGGGAAGGGAAAATTAACTTGCTCTCTCAAACAATTGTATCTCCTGTGTTATATGTCCCGTCCTTTCCATTTAAATTGCTCTCTATTAGAAGAATCACATCTCTTCTAAATTGTCGTGTTATCTTCTACTCTCACCATGTTGTGTTTCAGGATCTAACCACCAAGAGGACGATTGGTGAAGGATTTCTATTTCAAGGTCTCTACTATCTATCTAAAGATTTTTGCATTCCCAAGAGTTTTCAAGTCACGGGTTGCCTAGCTTCAGAACACCAGTTATGGCATAAGCGTTTGGCTCACCCTTCAGAGCCGATTTTAGCTAAAAATTTTCCCAACTTGAAACTCAATTCAATAAATTGTGATGTTTGTCATTTATCCAAATCTACTCGTCTACCATTCCCTATTTCTACATCGCATTCAGTTAAACCTTTTGATTTAATCCATTCCGATGTTTGGGGTCCAGTAATTGAGTCATTTGATGGTTATAAATACTTCGTTTCATTTGTTGACGATTTCTCCCGATTTACCTGGCTATATTTGTTGAAAGCAAAAAGTGAAGTTGTCACAGCTTTTAAAGACTTTCATAATTTGGTCCTTACCCAATTTTCATCCAAAATAAAAATTTTGCGATCAGATAATGGCCTTGAATATATGTCAAATATCATGTCACAATACTTGAGCATGCATGGAATCATTCATCAAACCAGCTGTATTTATACTCCGCAACAAAACGGAATAGCGGAAAGAAAGAATCGAGATTTGCTAGAAAAGACTAGATCTTTGTTATTCCAAATGCATGTTCCCAAATTATTTTGGTCTCAAGGGGTGCTCACTGCAGCTTACCTTGTGAACCGACTGCCCAGTAAGCATCTCAAATTTGTTTCTCCAGTTGAATTGTTGACAGGGAAAAGGCCAACTTTAGCACACCTGAGAATTTTTGGTTGCTCATGTTACGTTCACATTCCATCATCCCAGCGTGACAAGCTAGATCACCGAAGCGATCAAGAGCCCTGTTCTTGGGCTATTCTCCAACACAAAAAGGGTATAAGTGTTACAATCGAACACTCATAAACCCGGGTGGTCACTGTGGGATGTGCGGTTTAATGAAACCACACCCTATTTCTCATCATGTGAGAGCAGCCGACAGGGGGAGTTGACAATGGAATTGCTTCCATTGCCAGTGGTTGAAGCGTGTTCGGCTCCAGCACTAGAAGAAGGCCCTGCTCCAACAGTAACGGGAGGCTCTTCTCCAACAGTAACGGAAAGAGCTCCAGCCGTGAGAGAAAAAAGTGATCCACAGATTGCAATTGTTCCCGCAGAAGAAGACAGGAATGAAAGGGCTGACCAGCAGGTTGAAATCATGGCAGATATGCAGATTGAAGATACGAGGGGTGGTATCAGGCGAAATCCCATGCGTGACAGAAGGCAGTCATCACGGCTAAATGACTATGTGACATATACAGTGAAACATCCGATCACTAATGCTCTAGCCTACCATAGACTTTCTTTAGCTTATGGAACCTATCTCAGTGCCATCTCCAAAGCAACAGAGCCCCAAAGCTTTCATGAAGCATATCATCAAGACGTGTGGAAAAAGGCTATGAACGAAGAACTTCAAGCTTTGAATGATAATCACACCTGGAGCGTAGTATCACTTCCACAGAATAAAAAGGCTGTTGGGAGTCGTTGGGTGTATAAGATCAAGTTCAAGTCAGATGGTTCAATTGAAAGACATAAAGCAAGATTGGTTGCACAAGGTTTTACGCAAACATATGGTATCGACTACAAGGAAACCTTCGCGCCAGTTGCGAAAATGAATACCATTCGAACATTGCTTTCGGTTGTCAGTAAACTGTAGTCTGGTCATCGTCCCAAATGGACGTAAAGAACGCCTTTTACACGGCGATCTTCAAGAGGAAGTGTATATGAAGCTTCCACCTGGTCATCCACAGAGTAGTAATCCAAAATTGGTCTGCAAACTGCATAAATCGATCTATGGCTTGAAGCAATCTCCTCGCGCCTGGTATGCAAAACTCAGTACTGTCCTCACTAAACTTGGGTTCACGAGGAGCAATGCCGATCACTCACTATTTGTTCGTCTTCAATCTCATGAGCGGTTGATGGTTTTAATTTATATTGACGATCTTATTATCACTGGTAATAATCATGCAGCCATTACCAATCTTAAGAATATTCTGCGTCAGCAATTTTCTATTAAGGACTTGGGAGCTCTTAAATACTTCCTTGGGATAGAAATGGCTACCTCTCACAAGGGACTATTTTTAAATCAGTGCAAGTATGTCATGGATTTACTGCGTGAAGCTGATATGATGGAATGCAAACCAGCAAAAACCCCTCTAGATAGCAAATCTCTACTTACGGTGGATGGAGAAATTTCTGATCAACCGCAGCTTTATCAAAAATTAGTGGGTAAGCTCATTTATCTTACAATTACACGACCTGATCTAAGTCATGCTGTTAGTATTGTAAGTCAATTCATGCATTCACCGACTGTGGCTCATATGATGATAGTCAAACGAATTCTTCGATATCTCAAGGGTACCATTGGACGGGGAATTCTTATGCAAAATCACGGCCACACACAGATACTTGGTTATACTGACGCAGATTGGGCTAGAAATAATCTTGATCGCAAATCTACCACGGGGTACTGCATTTTTGTTGGAGGCAATTTAGTTTCATGGAAAAGTAAAAAGCAATCAGTTGTTGCTCGCTCCAGCGCTGAAGTGGAGTATCGTGCTATGGCCTCTACTGCTTCCGAATTAATATGGTTGAAAGCATTGCTTGCGGATTTGGGTATTTGCCACTCTCAACCTATGTCCCTATGTTGCTATAATCAAGCTGCGATGCACATCGCATCTAATCCAGTTTTCCATGAACGAACAAAACACATCGAAGTAGATTGTCATTTTGTTCGGGAGCAAGTTCAGTCACAAACTATTGTTACCAAATACACTAAGAGTGAACACCAACTTGCAGATTTGTTCACCAAAGCCTTGCCTTCCGCTCGGTTCCAATTGTTACTGTCCAAGCTTGGCTCAATCAACCACCTTGATCCAGCTTGAGGGGGAGTATTGGCAGATATGCAGCTATGAAGATACGCAAGATATGCAGATTTCATGAATATGGAAATATGCAGATATGAAGGAAAGAAATATGCAGACATGATGGCAAATATGCAGAGGAAGATAGAATGTATCTTGAGTGATTTCCCTTTCCTTTTACAGTTCACTAAACTACAGATTCTTAGGCTTAATCGTAGAAGAAATATCAGTGAACATTCAATTGTAATTCTGTATAAATATGTAATAGTGTGTATTACAATGATCATAATATACAATACAACTTGTTCTTTGTTGTTCATCCTCTATTTTTCTACACAACAATCATCACCTCGACCTCCTCTACCCAACAGTACTAACAGGTAAGCTTTTCGCCACATTCAAAAAAAAGACTATTCATCGTCTTCCTCGGCTCTGCATGCAGACGGGACGCAATTTTCATCCCTGTTCGTGCGTGCGGGCCGAGGCCGAATAAGCAGACCGGGCCTCATGCCCGGCCCACGTTTCAAAAATTTGGGCTTCCAGCCCGACAATTTTTGGGCTTCCAACCCAAAATTATTTGGGCTCCTAGCCCAAACACATTTGGGCTTCAGTGGGAGTCTCTGGGAAGCCCAGTCATACACTTTGGGCTTCCCGGCCCATGATGGTCGGAAGCCCGACCACACACCTTCACGGGCTTCCGGCCCGTGAGGGCTGGAAGCCCGATCACTAATGCTTTCGAGTGTCATCAGCCCTGAAAAAAAAATAAAAAAAAAATACAAATTGAAAAAAAAAATTATTTTTATTTTTTTGACTACTGTTATTATTACAAAAAAATTCAAAAAAAAAATGTATTTGTTTTCTGCATACGGCCAAATTCCATGATTTTTCCATACATATTTTTCGTGAAAATTATGTTGTATCTTTCTCATATTTTGAAACGAAAATTGGATATCGTAACCGGTTTATGATTATCCGTTGGATTTTGGCCAAAATAACAAAAATAATTATAAATATTTTTGTTTCATCTATTAGGGTGTAAATTTACATTGTAAAGTACACCCGTGGATAAAAAGAAATTTTACTACGGTGTAAATTTACATTGTAAAGTACACTCGTAGATAAAAAAAAAAGATTTTTACTACGGTGTAAAATTACATGGTAAAGTACATCCGTAGATATAAAAAACCCTGTAACTGCGGTGTAAAATTACATTGTAAAGTACACCCGCAGACAAAAAAAATGTATTTTTGAAAATGCAATGTACAAATTTTAACTTAGAAAAACAATCAAACAACAATGCAGCTTACCTTAGGTAGGGTGCACTGGGGGTGATGCGTCTTCCCCTTGCACAACAAGTCCCCTTACCCAAGACTCTCGCAGACCAATAGGTTTCCTAGTGACCATAATACTAGGTGGCGACTCCTAATAATTGTAGTCGTAAATTTTACGACTATAAAGCACCCCATTTTCACCGCGCGTCGTTGTCTCCCCCCTAATCAAAGGGGTGATGGCGGGGCGCGAAGCGCGTAGAAAAAATCGCCGTCGCGACAATTATTATTATTCTTTTCCCTATTTTTTATTACCACTTATACACTTGTTTTCATGATCGGGGTGTCCGGGTTAGTTTACGCGAACCATGATTTTTTTCTCATTACTGTTTAAAAAGATGTTTACCCCTAGTATTTTTTTAATAATCGGGCATTTTGTTTTTGTTTTTTCAATAAACGGGGTCCTTTTTTTATTTTATTTTTTAAAACCAGGGTGTCCAGGTCAGCTTTTTTTCTTTTAACCGGGCTTCTTTTATTGTGTTTTGTTAACCAGGGTATACGTGACAGCTTACATGCACCACGCCAAATCTCCGGATCTACTCTTTTTTTTTTTTACATTTGTTTCCTTTTTTCTCCACTTATATTTTTTTTTGTTTTTTTTCCATGACCAGGGTGTCCGTACCAATTTACGCGCACCACAATGTTTTTTCGCATTACTATTTAAAAAGGTGATTTACTTTCTTAAAAAATTGGGCTTTTGTTTTTTTTATAGCAGGGTGTTCGGGCTAGCTTACACACAACACGATTAATTTCTTGACCCTGCTGCTTCTCTCTTTTTTGTCAAACTTTCCCGCTTTATCCACATTACTAGCATACTTTTCTTATGAAAATTTTGTGAGTAAAATTTAATTTTAAATAACTAAGAAGCTGAGGCATCTTCTTCAACACTTTCACAAAGTCTTGGTCCAAAAGCGAGGGGCACAAGTCAATGTATGAATGAGACATTACTACAAAAGCTAAAACAGAATGGATAGTTCACTGTAGCTAGGCACTGTTCACGCACACACAAAACACTGTGTACAAAAGCTAAAACAGAATGGATTGTTCATTGTAGCTAGGCACTGTTCACGCACACACAAAACATTGTGTGCTAGATATTCCATTCGTTGCTTGCGCCTACATGAGCTCGTTTTTTTTTTTTTACACAAGGAATCTTTTTCTTGATTTGTAGAGTGAAAATGACAAAAAATAGTTGTGGCTGGGTGGTTCCCTGCGCGCTGAGTTATCAGCGCCCAGGAGTTCGAGCCACTCTGCCTACAAATCTCAATTTGGTTTGTTTGATTGTTTTTTTTTTCTTATTTTCTAAAATCCAGTTTTATGATTTCCATTTTTTTTTAAACTATTTTTTTTCTTCTTAAATCTGGTTTTTTTTCTTCTTCTAAAATCCTAATTTTGGGAAATTACTGTCTAGAATATATGTTTTATGTTTTTTTTTAAACTAGGTTTTTCTTTTCTTCTAAAATCCGGGTTTTTTTCTTCTTCTAAAATCCTAATTTTGGAAAATTATTGTCTAGAATATATGCTTTCTGTTTTTGTTTTAAACTAGGGTATTATTGACATCTTACGCGTACCATGACTAATCTCCGAATCCATTTTTTTCCTCTTTTTTGTTTCCACTTATACATTTTTTTCCCTTTTTGTGTTTCAATTTATACATTTTTTTTCCATGACCGGGGTCTCCGGATCAATTTATACAAACCGGGCATTTTGTTTTTAAAAAAAAAAAACAGGGTCCTTTTTTTAATTTTTTTTTAAAACCATGGTTTCCAGGTCAGCTTTTTTTTCTTTTAACCGCGCTTCTTTTGTTGTGTTTTGTTAACTAGGGTATCCATGACAACTTACATGCACCACTTCAAATCTCCGGATCTACTTTTTTTTTACATTTTTTTCCTTTTTTTCTCCACTTATACTTTTTTTGTTTTTTTTCCATGACCAGGGTGTCTGTATCAATTTACGCGCACCATAATTTTTTTCTCATTACTGTTTAAAAATGTGATTTATTTTTTAAAAAAGTCGAGCTTTTTTTTTATAGCGGCGTGTTCGGGCTAGCTTACACGCAACACGATTAATTTCTTGACCCTGCTGCTTCTCTCTTTTTTGTCAAACTTCCCGCTTTATCCACATTACTGCGTGCTTTTCTTATGAAAATTTTGTGAGTAAAATTTAATTTTAAATAACTAAGAAGCCGAGGCATGTTCTTCAACACTTTCACAAAGTCTTGCTCCAAAAGCAAGGGGCACGCACAAGTCAATGTCTGAATGAGACATTACAACAAAAGCTAAAACATAATGGATAGTTCACTGTAGCTAGGCACTTTTCACGCACACACAAAATACCGTGTACAAAAGCTAAAACAGAATGGATAGTTCACTGTAGCTAGGCACTGTTCACGCACACACAAAACATTGTGTGCTGGATATTTGATTCACTGCTTCGCGCCTACATGAGCTCGGTTTTTTCTTTTTTTTTACACAGGGCATCATTTTCTTGATTTGTAGAGTGAAAATGACAAAAAAATAGTTGTGGCCCAATGGTTCCCTGCGCGCTAAGTTATCAGCGCCCAGGAGTTCGAACCCCTCCGCCTACAAATCTCAATTTGGTTTGTTTGATTGTTTTTTTTTTCTTATTTTCTAAAATCCAGTTTTATGCTTTCCATTTTTTTTAAACTAGTTTTTTTTCTTCTAAAATCCTAATTTTGGGAAATTACTGTCTAGAATATATGTTTTATGTTTTTTTTTAAACTAGGTTTTTCTTTTCTTCTAAAATCCGGTTTTTTTCTTCTTTAAAATCCTAATTTTGGAAAATTATTGTCTGGAATATATGCTTTCTGTTTTTTTTTAAACTAGGGTATTAGTGACATCTTACGCGTACCACGACTAATCTCCGGATCCATTTTTTTCCTCTTCTTTTGTTTCCACTTATACATTTTTTTCCCTTTTTTGTTTCAATTTATACATTTTTCTCCATGGCCGGGGTCTACGGATTAATTTATACGAATCGGGCATTTTGTTTTTTTTTTAATAAACGGGGTCCTTTTTTATTTCTTTTTAAACCAGGGTGTCCAGGTCAACTTTTTTTCGTTTAACCGGGCTTCTTTTGTTGTGTTTTGTTAACCACGGTATCGGTGACAGCTTACATGCACCACGCCAAGTCTCCGGATCCAATTTTTTTTCTTACATTTTTTTTCTTTTTTCTCCACTTATACTTTTTTTTGTTTTTTTTTCCATGACCAGGGTGTCCGTATCAATTTACGCGCACCACAATTTTTTTTCTTATTACTGTTTGAAAATGTGATTTATTTTTTAAAAAACCAGGGTTCTGTTTTTTTATAGCGGGGTGTTCGGGTTAGCTTATACGCAACACGATTAATTTCTTGACCCACTTTTTTAATACATTTTTTTTCTTTTTTTTTCCACTTATATATTTTTTTGTTTTCTTATAATCGAAGTGTCTAGGCCAGCTTATGAGTACCACTATTTTTTTCCCACGTATATTTTTTTTATCTCTGGATCTATTTTTTTTTACATTTTTTTCCTGTTTTTTTCTCATTTATACATTTTTTTTCATAACTGTGGTGTTCGAGCCAGCTTACGTGCACCATGATCTTTTTTCTACGTATATATTTTTTTTATAACCAGGGTGTCCAGGACAGCTTACACACACAATGAATAATCCCCAAAACCACTGTTTTTTTAACATTTTTTTCTGTTTTTTCCCCACTTATATTTTTTTTATAACTGGAATGTGCGGGTCAGCTTACGGGCACCACGACTATTATTTTAAAGAATTGCTAAAGGAGATCACAATTTCAAACAGTAATGAACAGTTATTTCAACTGTGGTTTTCACTTTTCAATACTCTTTGAAAAAAAAATTGTTTTTTATATATTGTTTACATAATTCTTATTTTTGTCCATGTTTATATGTACATGCTCTTAGTTTTTTTTCCATTTTTTTTATTCCACTATTATTAAGATTTTTTTAATATTTAAATTTTAATTTGTGTTGGTCATCATTTAAAAATAATATTTGTTATTATTTTTTTTACTAATTAAGTATTGAAATAACAAAATACAACACGCATAAAATTAATCAGTTTCCAACATAAATAAAAAAACCCAGCGCATCGCGCGGGAAAATTTGCTCGCTATAAGTTAAAACAAAATGTTTTTTCAACAGTGTTTGAACTGTTTATCTACACCCAGATGCACTGTGGATTGGAATAGTGAAATTAAAAATACTATAAGTATAATTTGTGGACTAGCACGGAGTAAAGAGATGGCTTTGTCCGAGTGGTTACGACGCGTGCGTTCGTAGAGTAAACCGGAGTTTGAATCTCCAAGGCGATGAAAATTGATTTGGGTTTTTAATATCATATCATTTACATAATGTATAATTTTTATAGTTAAACATAGAAATTGTTGCGGCCGAGAGGTTCATAACTGTGCCAGACCATGGGGAGGTAGGGAGTTCGAATCCCGGGGGGGAGAAAAATTGTATCCCTTTTATTTTTTCTTTTTAAATGTTTTTTCTTCTAACCGTGGTATCCGAGATAGCCTATACGCCCCACAATTAATCTCCGGGTCCACTTTCTTTTAAATATGTGAGACTAATTATATATTTTTATATTTATTTAATATTAGCACCTTAATATATATATATATATATATATATATATATATATATATATATATATATATATATATATATATATATATATATATATATATAAATGACCTATTTATTATTTTCAAAAAATCATAATTTACTATCAGAATTCTAAAATACGTTTAATATAAAAATATAGGGAATAAATCTTAAAAAATAATAATTTCTTTTTTCAAACAATAACTATGGTGTCATCGATAGTATGACCAATAATAATTAGAATATTAATTATGTATAATAATATTTATAATGACAACTATAAAAATTGTGACGAAAATTCATTGGTCAATGTTATTTTGTGAGAAATAACTTTCGCGTCTTTTTATATGTATGATATTTCAGATTATATTACTAAAAAAAATATATGAAACCATGCATAGACAAGACATGTAGAAAAACTGTATCAAATTATGTACAATAATAAAATAAAAAATTACCCTGCATTACGCCACAGTAGGCACTAAATTTTTTAACATGTAACAATTTGTTAATGGTCCTATATATATATATATTATTTTTGGGACTGTTTTCTTAAAAAAATAGGAAAGACTAATTATATATTATGATATTTTTTTTATATTAACGTCTTGAAATATATATAAAAAATTGATCTGACTTTTCTTTAAAAATCCCACATTAATTTAATCTTAGTGTTCTAAATTTTTTTAATATAATAATATGAAAAAAAAACTCAGATAAATTTTAGTAGTTGTATTTTTGCTATCTGTCAAATTATTTGTTGCATGAAATAAATCACTCATCTGTGGTACAATTCAACGATTGTAATTTTATTGTTTCATGATGAAAGAATTCATGAAACAAATAAAATATACACAACAATAAATCAGTATGTTACACAAAGCATGTGACTCATTTTAACATAATTTCTTCAATTAAAATTGTACAATCTATTAATTAAATAATTATCAAAATATTTTTAACAATAGCAACAATCCATGACTTTTAGGCAGGAAAAAAACCTGTTTCTAACAGATTATATCAATTATAATTTTACTAATTAAATATTAAAATAAACAATTATAACACGCATAAAATCAATAAGTTTTCCACATAAATAAAAAATCAGCACGATGTAGCGGGCAAGTTCACTCGTGAAAAATAAAGAAATTTAGGGAAACAGTCAATGGTAGCATACTTTTCTTATGAAAATTTGTGAGTAAAATTTAATTTTAAATAACTAAGAAGCTGGGGCATGTTCTTCAACACTTTCACAAAGTCTTGGTCCAAAAGCAAGGGGCACGCACAAGTCAATGTCTGAATGAGACATGAAAAAGAAAGAAATTTAGGGAAAACAATCTTGAAAAAAATTGGCAGCAAGGTCACATAGAGGAGTCGCAATAATAGTCGTAGATACAGTTTTTTCTAAAATCATTAAACAATCTTTTTAAAATCTAGTTTTTTCTTCTTCTTCTAAAATCCTAATTTTGGGAAATTACTATCTGGAATATATGTTTTCTATTTTTTTTTTAAACTAGGTTTTTTTTCCTTCTAAAATCTGTTTTTTTTTTCTTCTTCTAAAATCCTAATTGTGGAAAATTATTGTCTGTAATATATGCTTTCTTTTTTTTAAAAAAAAAACTAGGGTATTAGTGACATCTTACGCGTACCACGACTAATCACCGGATCCATTTTTTCCCCTTTTTTTGTTTCCACTTATACATATTTTCCCTTTTTTGTTTCAATTTATACATTTTTTTCCATGACCGGGGTCTCCGGATTAATTTATACGAACCACAATTTTTTTCTCATTATTGTTTAAAAATATGCTTTCCCCTTGCACTTTTTTTTCTAACCGTGCTTCCTTTTTTCTAACATTCATTTTCACTATTCAATACTACTTGAAAATGTGTTTTCTATTTTTTATTTTAATTGGGTTTTTTTTTTAAAAAAAAAAACTGGAGTATCCGTTGCAGCTTATGCGCACCGACTAATCTCTGGATCCATTTATTATTATTATTATTATTATTCTCCCTATTTTTTTTATTACCACTTATACATTTTGTGAGATGATCGGGGTGTCCGGGTTAGTTTACGCGCACCATGATTTTTTTCTCATTACTATTTAAAAAGATGTTTTCCCTTGCATTTTTTTAATAACCGGGCATTTTGTTTTTTTTAATAAACGGGGTCCTTTTTTTAAAAAAAAAAAAACCAGGGTGTCCAGGTCAGCTTTTTTTCTTTTAACCGGACTTCTTTTGTTGTGTTTTCGTAACCAGGGTATCCGTGACAGCTTACATGCACCACGCCAAATCTCCGGATCTACTTTTTTTTTTTTTACATTTGTTTCCTTTTTTCTCCACTTATACTTTTTTTTATTTTTTTTCCATGACCAGTGTGTCCATATCAATTTACGCGCACCCCAATTTTTTTCTCATTACTGTTTGAAAAGGTGATTTATTTTCTTAAAAAACTGGGCTTCTTTTTTTTTTATAGCAGGGTGTTCAAGCTAGCTTACACGCAACACGATTAATTTATTGACCTTGCTGCTTCTCTCTTTTTTGTCAAACTTTCCCGCTTTATCCACATTACTAGCATACTTTTCTTATGAAAATTTTGTGAGTATAATTTAATTTTAAATAACTAAGAAGTTGAGGCATGTTCTTCATCACTTTCACAAAGTCTTGGTCCAAAAGCAACGGGCACGCACAAGTCAATGTCTGAATGAGACATTACAACAAAAGCTAAAACATAATGGATAGTTCATTGTAGCTAGGCACTGTTCACGCACACAAAACACTGTGTACAAAAGCTAAAACATAATGGATAGTTCACTGTAGCTAGGCACTATTCACGCACACACAAAACATTGTGTGTTGGATATTTTATTCGCTGCTTCGCTCCTACATGAGCTCGTTTTTTTTTTTTTTTTTTCACAGGGCATCTTTTTCTTGATTTGTAGAGTGAAAATGACAAAAAAAAAATAGCTGTGATCAAGTGGTTCCCTGCGTGCAGAGTTATCAGCGTGCAGGAGTTCGACCCATTCCGCCTACAAATCTCAATTTGGTTTGTTTTTTTCTTATTTTCTAAAATCCAGTTTTATGATTTCCATTTTTTTTTAGAATAGGTTTTTTTTTCTTCTAAAATCTATTTTTTCTTCTTCTTCTAAAATCCTAATTTTGGGAAATTACTGTCTAGAATATATGTTTTATGTTTTTTTTTAAACTAGGTTTTTCTGTTCTTCTAAAATCCGGTTTTTTTTCTTCTTCTAAAATCCTAATTTTGGAAAATTATTGTCTGGAATATATGCTTTCTATTTTTTTTTTTAAACTAGGGTATTAGTGTCATCTTACGCGTACCACGACTAATCTCCGGATCCATTTTTTTCCCCTTTTTTTGTTTCCACTTATACATTTTTTTCCCTTTTTTGTTTCAATTTATACATTTTTTTCCATGACCGGGGTCTCCGGATTAATTCATACGAACCACAATTTTTTTTCTCATTATTGTTTAAAAATATGCTTTCCCCTTGCACTTTTTTTTCTAACCGTGCTTCCTTTTTTCTAACATTCATTTTCACTAATCAATACTACTTGAAAATGTGTTTTCTATTTTTTATTTTAATTGGGTTTTTTTAAAAAAAAACTGGAGTATCCGTTGCAGCTTATGCGCACCGACTAATCTCTGGATCCATTTATTATTATTATTATTATTATTATTATTATTATTATTATTATTATTCTCCCTATTTTTTTATTACCACTTATACATTTTTTTTCATGACCGGGATGTACGGGTTAGTTTACGCGCACCATGATTTTTTTCTCATTACTATTTAAAAAGATGATTTCCCCTTGCATTTTTTTAATAACCGGGCATTTTGTTTTTTGTTTTTTTAATAAACGGGGTCCTTTTTAAAAAAAAAAAAAAAAACCAGGGTGTCCAGGTCAGTTTTTTTTCTTTTAACCGGGCTTCTTTTGTTGTGTTTTGTTAACCAGGGTATCCGTGACAGCTTACATGCACCACGCCAAATCTCCGGATCTACTTTTTTTTTTTTTTTTTTTTTTTTTTTTTTTTTACATTTGTTTCCTTTTTTTCTCCACTTATACTTTTTTTTGTTTTTTTTCCATGACCAGGGTGTCCGTATCAATTTATGCGCACCACAATTTTTTTCTCATTACTGTTTGAAAAGGTGATTTATTTTCTTAAAAAACTGGGCTTCTGTTTTTTTTATAGCAGGGTGTTCGGGCTAGCTTACACGCAACACGATTAATTTCTTGACCGTGCTGCTTCTCTCTTTTTTGTCAAACTTTCCCCCTTTATCCACATTACTAGCATACTTTTCTTATGAAAATTTTGTGAGTATAATTTAATTTTAAATAACTAAGAAGTTGAGGCATGTTCTTCATCACTTTCACAAAGTCTTGGTCCATAAGCAAGGGGCACGCATAAGTCAATGTCTGAATGAGACATTACAACAAAAGCTAAAGCAGAATGGATAGTTCACTGTAGCTAGGCACTGTTCAGGCACACACAAAACACTGTGTACAAAAGCTAAAACAAAATGGATAGTTCACTGTAGCTAGGCACTTTTCACGCACACACAAAACATTGTGTGTTGGATATTTGATTCGCTACTTTGCTTCTACATGAGCTCGGTTTTTTTACACGTGGCATCTTTTTCTGATTTGTAGAGTGAAAATGACAAAAAAATAGCTGTGACCGAGTGGTTCCCTGCGCGCTGAGTTATCAGCGTGCAGGAGTTCGACCCATTCCGCCTACAAATCTCAATTTGGTTTGTTTTTTTCTTATTTTCTAAAATCCAGTTTTATGCTTTTTTTTTTTTTAAAATAGGTTTTTTTTTCTTCTAAAATCTGTTTTTTTTCTTCTTCTAAAATCCTAATTTTGGGAAATTACTGTCTGGAATATATATGTTTTATGTTTTTTTTTTAAACTAGGTTTTTTTTTCCTTCTAAAATCCGGTTTTTTTTCTTCTTCTAAAATCCTAATTTTGGAAAATTATTGTCTGGAATATATGCTTTCTGTTTTTTGTTAAACTAGGGTAACTTCTTCTAAAACCCTTTTTTTAATTTTTTTTTAAAACAAGGGTGTCCAGGTCAGCTTTTTTTCTTTTAACCGGGCTTCTTTTGTTGTGTTTTGTTAACCAGGGTATCCGTGACAACTTACATGCACCACGCCAAATCTCTGGATCTACTTTTTTTTTTTTTTTTTTACATTTTTTCCCTTTTTTTCTCCATTTATACTTTTTTTGTTTTTTTTCCATGACCAGGGTGTCCGTATCAATTTACACGCACCACAATTTTTTTTCTCATTACTGTTTAAAAAGGTTTCACTTTCAGCTTTCACTTTCACAAACCCATTGACGGGTCATTCTCACGGGTTAATGCTTACATCCTTTTTATTTATTTTTTTATTTGAAAGTTCTATATTTATATATTTATTTTTGTATCCTTCCAATATTTAGTAAAAATTGATTGATATGTTTGGTGTTTTCTAATCATGATTTTTATTTCTAATAAAGACTTTCACCAACTTTTTTAAAAATATTTTGGTCCATTTAATGCTGTTTTACAAACAAGTCCTCGATTAAAAGTTATTTTATCATCGTATTTTATAGGTATATTTTATTTTGTCCCTGAGTAATTCTTTCAAAATTAAATCCCACCATGTTAAATTTTATATTTAATAAAAAATAATCAAATAATTAAAATTGAGTAATGGATAAGGTGAGAGTTAAGTGAATTTAAATAGGTTTACCAATTTTATATATTTTTATGATATCATGATTTAATTTATTTTCTTGATTTAAATATAAAAAAAAAACTCACAATTTATATTTGACATATGAAATGAAAGTTTTTGTTTACTTCATTTATTTTGGAATTAATTTAAACAGGTATAACTATTTAAATCCACTTTACTCTTATCTTACTTACCAATCCACTTAAATTATTTAACTAATTTTTACCAAGTTGATATTTGACACTATCTCTTCCCTACCAACTCGTATAATTGATACAGGGTTCAAACCAGAGAAATATCTGTAGCCAGTTTGTGTGGGTCCTCCAAGTTTCCTATCTAAAAGCCTATCAAAACCCGACAAGCATAAGATGCCTGAAAGTGAATTTAAAAAGATAACGCCTTCTATCACATTCACCTTCAGGGAACTTAAACCAGCTGCAATAGAACTCCATAAGTTAGACTATTCTTATTTGCGTCTTCCAATTCCGGAAACAAATCAAACCCCAGAACAAATCGCTCCTGCAAAAAGAAAAAGAAAAAAAAACAAATTTCTATTTATTTATCCCAACAAATTTGTACACCAAAAATTCAGGTATTTTTCCTCTCTAACACACTTGGCCAAATTACACATGCTAAAAAAAACATTTGAACAATAACACATTTTCAACAAAGATGCGATTGGGAATAGTGACTGGTATATATAAAAAAAGTTAAAAAGTAAACTAATCTGACTCTAACCCCAAATACAAATTCTAAACCACCGAATCCTAAACCATAACCCTAAATCTCAAAAACCCACCCTAAACACAAACATGAATCACTAACCTTAAAAAAAGCACTGATTAATGACCCTAATAAACTCTAATTAAATATAATAAAAATCTTTTAGCTTTTTTGCCCCTTTTTTTATCCTTTGATTTGTTTAGGGTTTACCATTAACCCAATATTGGAGAATAAAATTCAATAAAAACCCCACACTAAATGATGGAGCTGAAAAGAAAATAACCAAAACTTTGAAAACAAAAGCCCCCCCGAACAAAGAGATTTTATCATATTTTGTGAGGTTTCGTTTTTAGGTCTATTGCTTAGTGTTTGTTTTTTAGTTTAGTGATGAGTGTTAGTATTTAGGGTTTGTTTTTGAGATTTAGGGTTAGGGTATTGTTTAGGGTCCGTATTTGGGGTTAGTACAGGTTTGTGGTTTGCAATTTGACTTTCTGGGTCAAAGTCCATATTCCCAATCATGATTTTGTTAAAGTCGCTATTATCAATTGTGTCTTTGTTCTAATTGTGCTATTTTCTAAATACTTTTTCTAGCATTTGCTATTTAGCCAATTTTTTGGTCATATAAAAAATCCTCAAATTCTTCAAAGGCGGAGTAAATCTTGTCGGGTTGGGACACCTCCAAGGCAACATTTTGTGTGTGTGTGTGTGTGTGTGTGTGAGAGAGAGAGAGAGAGAGAGAGAGGTGAGAGACCTGATGTCCATGATGAGCAGCAAAACTTCCCTTCATCAACATGCAGGACATCAAGTCCAAGAAACCAGGATCCAGCACTGACATCATCATGTGCATAGGTTCGAAGAATAGATCTGCACTCAATAATTTTGGACTCAGACATCGCTCCGCGCTGGTCACTGGTCACGTAATGGATGCAACAGAAGAGGAAAAGAATTTACCTATTTATTGACACAAATTTCGCTAAAGCTCTTGATATGACATACATCTCACCTGAAGCATGGCGAAAATACCTGTTGAGTGGAGGAATGACAGTTTAATTTAAAAAGACAAGCATGGAGTAGTAAAACTAAACAAAAACCTAACAAGCCTCTCATCCTAAATTCTGCAGCATTGCATAGATGTAAGAAACAGAGTTATAAGTTGGATGTCAGAATCATTGTGCGTCAAGTACTTCCATCTACTTGAATATACATTTTGTTGAAGTATAACTTACGATTTCTTATCACCAAACTTCCACCAATCTGGTTCATACCATTTATGACTCCTGCCAGATTTCAACAGTACAATTTGAAAATAAGAAATTAAATGATAAGTCACTAGTCCAATTCCACTCATGCCATTAATTGACTTATAAGGAGAAAACTCACGGTTCGGAGTAAACTTGGCCTGATTTCATACAGCCAATATAAGCACGAGGCTTGTCAAAATGAGCTGCCAGTGCAGTTCCTAAAGCATCTGTGAAGAAGGAGAAGTGATAAGACAAGTGGAAAAGCTTGCTATCATAACATTAAATAAGTTGGAGAGATGTAATCTAGAATATAGTAGTACTGCTAGTCAGAAGACCTTATCAATTTTCCTAATGTGTTTTCAGATTAGCAGGAAATACATTAAAAAATGAAGAATGCTGATCATACTTTTAGTGTGTGACTATCTATACAATCAATGTTGCTACGAGGACTGGGCACAATAAATCCGCAATGCCTCTTAGAGCTTAGATGCAAGGTGCAAATCACAGAGGCATGCCTAGGCAAAACTAGGCATGTATTTGAAATATAACAGAACTATTTTCAGTTTTTTATTTTCCAAAAAATAATTTAAAATAAAGAAAACATAAATAGCTGAAAATTTGCTCGGAAGAGAGAGCGAATCCTTCCACACCCAATAAAGATATTAATCACTGGGTTGGGTTTTGCCCTAGAATTCATGCCTTAGAATCTGTAGATTTGCAATTCAATAGGAAGTGTATCTCCAAACCTCTAAAAACTCCAACTCCCAGCATAGAATCTTCAACATGAAAAATGTGTCTTAATCTTGGTAAACAAAAGTTTACACCATGTTGTTTAAAAACTCATCCTCTATTTTGTAATGGTTATACTATGTTATCCACAGGTCAGTTTCCATTTTAAAATTATTATTCAAATATATATAAAAACATACATGCTTCTTGATAGACTGATATTGATGAATAAAGTTGTATAGTGGATCATATAAGTCTATTGAGTAAACATGGAAATTTTTTAATTATTTGGTCATGCAAACTATGCAACAGAGAAAACCAAAACTCAGAAGGCCATGATGTATTAATCCATCTTTGATGATACTAACCAATAGTCACATATATATTGTCATTAACTTTAGCATAAAACTCCGCATCCCATCTCTCTGCAGCATATGTGAAGAACAATCTAGCCTTTTTTGGAAGGTCCTCCGTTCCCTCCACAAGGTCATCCTGTGAACAAAAAGCCCGAGATGGTTAAGAAAGGGCTATACGTAACAACCAGTTGACTCCATCTATACATGGGTTGCTTCTATGTTTTTGGAGTTTGGACTAAGTATGCTTGTGGTATTTTTATTATATGTTATGATTTCTTATCTCTGCTTATTTACTCCCATAAAAATGTTCAATTGGTCTATGGATCATATATTTTAAAAGTTAAGCACCTAATACAGTGGCTTGAAAACATCCTTATTCAATGGGTCTTTTTTTCTCTTTTGATGAATAATTCAATGGGTCTGTTAAATTATAAAGGGATAGAATAGGAATAAGAATCATAAAATCATGGCATTTAAAAACCAAATATCTCATGAACATACAAGAATGATGAAGTCATTAGACTGTCTGTTTTCAATGTCAATACCACGATCCATATTGTCCCCGGGATTTGCACTGCAAGAGATCACGGAGAACCATTTTTTATATTTTCATCATGATTCATGATAGTGGAAAGGAGTACTGAAAGGAAATATATTATGAAAATATCAAAAATAATTATGCATGATACCTTTTACCAATGACAAAGCGTGCGACTATTCCCTTCTCATTCTCCATTTTTTTCAATATTGCACCTGATAAGATTGAGGTTGAATTTGAGATTCCCAAAGAAATAGCATCAAAATACAGAAACACCATTGCATGTTTCATGCAACAATAAATGAAAAGAAAATCAAGTTAGAAAGAGCTTACTGTGTTATACAAATATGACGCAAATGTTAATAAATCCTAGAAAAATATATCAATCTTAAGAAGAGAAGGTTAATCAAATAATTTAATGACAGTGGCCGTAACAAAATTCACTAATGCAGTCAGAGGCCCATGAATAACCACTATTATTCTGCAAGGGTACTGTACTTATTGGGAAATATCTATTACTTGCTTTCCTGCTGCAATTGCCACCTCTATACCTCCATTTCTCATTTTGAGTCATCAACTATCCAAACTATGGATGCCGCTTTTGTTGTTATTATTGTTGTTTTCCTACAATATATACTTTCCAAATGATGCCCACAGTACATTCTAAGGTTATAGTTCAACTGTCTGGGACTCCATCTACAGTTCACAATTTGGTCCATTTCAGAAGTCATTTACATATTTGGAAACATGTCTCCAGTTAATCGCTGCCATGAATATACAAAATTGCTTTACACCATTTCGTTTTTTTTTTTTTATTTGGTTAAAAAGAATTGCTACTTCTATAATTACCATGAATCCTAGCACTGCAGCATCACTATGAAGATTCTTCCCATCATTCCCCTCTTATTGATTTTCTGCAGGACACCCCAAAAACCCATAATTCTTTAAAAGAGCTTTGAACAAGATGATGACTTCCATTTTCCAACCCAAGGAAACAAAATCTCACAGAGCCAATATGAACAAAAGCAAAACCATGAGACCACAATATCCTACCAGTTCCCATCCATGCCTTTCGGACTGCATCCCGATTGTTCTTATTGCCAAACCTTGTCATTATCCCAATCACAACAAGATGCCTTTTCTTTGCATGAGCCCCATCATTCTCTGTTAAGACCTTTGAAGTAAAACCCTCTTGCTTAGCTGCAGCCAATTCTGTCTCAAGAGCTGATAACTTCTTCTGTTGTTCCCTAAAGAAACCATCGCCCCATTCAATAAACCACAAAACAGGCAAAAGATATATCATCTATCAAACCAAACTATCAGTCAAATTACCTGCAGGCTATTATTTTCAATGTATCATCCACTGATATTGCAGATTGGCCCTAAAATGAGGAAAACAATATTACTCTATATAAATTTCAAAAACAATGCACCAAGATCACTACTTTTTTATTAAAATCCAATCTAGAAAAAAACATCAAGAACCCAAAATCAACAAATAACAAAGAAAAAACCCCACAAAGGAAATAGCATTCAAAGCCACTAAATAACTCGAGAATTTTTTTTTTGAAAACTCACCTGTCCGGTTATTCTATCAAGTTCTTTAATCAAATAAACCCTGTTTTGTGATTCCTGCCATAACCTAAAATCCCACATCAAACTCAGCACACAATTCAGACTAAAACAAGAGCACACTAAATAAATTCTCCATCTTTAATTAGTCAAAACACAAAACACAAAAGGTTTCAATATTTCTCAATAATGAATTGTCGGTCAATGATCAAGCGAGTAAGATTAGAGGAGGAGACAAAACAGACCTGCCAGAAACATAAACGGAAGCAAAAGTAGCAAACATCGAGAATAACAAAGTGTAGATTCTTGATCCAGAAACCAAACTTGATGATGCCCTGTTAGTATTGAATCCTTTACTACCACCAAGCATCTTTAATGCCTTTGATTATCAGGATTTGATGGGATTATAGCAAATGACTTTTTTGTTATTACAAAGTAAAGCAAGGAAAGATTACAAATGCAAATGTGGGTTTTGTAATTAGAGACAAGATCAAGTGAGTGAGTGAATTGAGTTGATAAATTGGTTGGTGATCTGTTCGTTGGAACTAGCCAGCTGTTGGCGTTTTTTTTGTAAAGTATTGTGGGCGTGTTTCATTTCTGCTACAGCCCAAAGGAACGATACCTGTTTTTTTCTCCCGTGGGCGAGTGGGTTTCATTTTAACACATTTATTTTTTCGGTTTCATTGTATTTTTAATATATATTTTTTTTGTGTCAAAAGAAAAATTTTCATAAATAAATAAATTACTTTAATACATTTTAACATGAAAAATATTTTGAAAAACAATTACTATCACAATATCATATACTATATCAAAATAATAATTATTTTTGTTGTTAGATTAGAAAAAATCTAAATATTTTTTTTTTAATTTTAGATTAAATTTTTTATGTTTGATGTCAAAAATAAATAATTATCATCGCCACTACTACAACAATTGCCAACAATATCATTAATAGTAATAATATTAATATTAATATTATTATAATTTTAATAACCATTACCATAATTATCATTATTACTATAATCACAATAACAAAAACTATTATTTTTATTCTTCTTCTCTCTCATATCATCTTCATCATCATTACTTCATCAATTGCAAGATTATGACAACCAAAACAACTATGTTATTATATTCACCATTAATTTTACTAATTTAATTATTGTTGTTGTATTTGTTATTATCAATAATATTATTGTTTTCAATATTATTTTTATAATTACCACCACCATTATTATTATTAGCAATATCGTTATTATTAATATTACCATGACTACTACTATAATATTACCTCGTACCAGTGGTAATTATGCAAAATTTTGTCGATCCAGTTTTGCTGTCAGCTATCGTATCCTTAGTCCTCTAACTCCTAATATTTATTTTTCAAGCCATGTGACTAGTTTGAGCTATACTCATACAAAATAACTTGTTCAAGAGGCAAACATGCCACTCTTAAGTGTTCTGATGCTGTATATTTGTGAAATGACTTCTATTTTAAGAATTCTTATGTTATATTTTAGGTGTGGTAGAGTGTAATAGCGGTTGATTTTTAAAATATTTTTTACTTGAAAAAACATCAAAATATTATATTTTTTATTTTTACAAAATTGTTTTTGACAAAATCACGTCAAAATAATTTTAAAAACACTAAAAAAATATTAATTTAAAGCAAAGATATTTTTTAAAACTTCTTTTAAAAATACTTTTAAAATGTAAAAACAAACAAATTATAAGTTAAATATAGAGAGAATTCCCGTTTAGTACACATTAGTTTTGGTCTGAGTATGTCATTACCCATTTTTTTTGGACCCTATTTTCCAACATATGTGTAAGAATAAAAAAATTCATTTTCAATGCAATTTAATTAACTTATTGTTGTTTTTGTTATTTTTGGCACTTCCACTTATTTTATTATTGTATGGCAAGTTTTTATAAAAATACAAAATAAATTAACAAAAAAAAAAGAATAAAAAGTGAATGATAAACAAGAAAGAAAAAAACAAATATAAGCTCTATAGGATTTATAATTTTGGGTTTTAAGGATTATCTTTTTTTTCTTAGATAATTAAGACTAGCGATTCATCAACCTCCCCATTAATTAAAAAAATAAAAATTAAAGCCCTTGCGCTATCGTTTTATGGGTGGGTCAAATGCTAGGCCTGATTCTCAAGGCCCAACAACATTTATCCATTCATTTAAAAAAAAAATGAATTTTTAATATTTCTTTATATGTCTTTGGTAAAATAATTTTAAAATATATATATTTTAATTAACATTTCTTCTATATGCTTTTGTTTATGCCAAATCAAGCAAGTTTAAGATAGTAATTATTGTTTAATTACAGTGAATTTTTTTTAAAGGTTAATATATTTTATAAGTGATGTTTTTTTTTTCTTTTAAGTTTTTTATACGGATTCGATAAGTATTTTTTATACTATTTTTAACAGATACAACTTTGCATAATATTAAATTTCTCCTTTTCTTATTAAAAAAAGCCTGTAAATATTTCAATTAATAAATAATATGGATTTATAACGAAACGCCTTGCACCAGTAGCATGCACGTGAAGCGCAGCAGAAATTGCGTGAGAACATTAAAGGCATTTGCTTCCTTCCCTAGGGCTGTACTGTACATGCACCCTACTACTGATCAGGGGTAAGTAAATAAATAAAAAACCGGTTAAACAAATTAAAATATTTTTAAAAATTAACCGGTCCACTTCGGTTTAGATTTTTTAAAATTAAACCGATAAACTAAAACAGAACAATTTAAATTAAAAAAAAATACATGTTACCGACAGAGAAGAACCGAGCAGAAGTCCAAGATAAAAAAAAAAAAAAAAAAACAATATTTAAACTGTATTTTTTATTTATAAAAACTTATTTTTAATAAGAATATATTAAAACGATTCAAAAACATATAGATAGATAATTTTATACAAAAGTTAAAAACACGCGGCAAGATGCATTCGGTAGTAACGTTTTTGTTTTTTTTCTTCCAAGGTTTTGGATCATATCAACTCATCCATCAATCAATTTAACACACACGTACAGACACACAAAATATTTTAATCATGGTATAACAAGATACAATGAAGATTTTCTAAAAACATATATTTCTTTAAAAAATTATTAAAGATTTTATCATATTAAAATTATTTAAAATTAAAAAAATCCAAAATTTTAATTTCATGCTTTTTCAAGTGATTCTATCTTGAAAATATATCAAAATAATATATATTTTTTATTTTTCAAAAATTATTTTTAATATTATAACATCAAAATAATTTAAAAACAACAAAGATATCTTTATATTCTCTCTTCAAAAACGACATCACTTTCTCTCTCAATTTATGATTGATTGAGAGAGCTTTAACGCTTTATGTGTCTGTATTCTGCATGCTTATAACGTTTTCCTTTGCATCTTGATCATGAGAGTGTGCTCATGATTTGAGAGCCGTATATATTTTAAATAAAAAAAATAGTTAAAATAATCCTTTACAGCTTTTATTATTATACCCGTTTCTCAAAATGTAGAGTAAAAATATATATTAATCTATTCTGAAATTTGAAGAAAACAATTTACGACAGCTAATTTATAACGAGTAAATAATTTATAAGAAAACGTAGATATTATTTTTATATAATATAATAAGCGAATTAATGTTTTTCTCATAAATACAGGTGGCATTCTCAAAGTAGTAGAAGATGCTGGCTATGGAGTTGAGCTCATCAGTTCTGGGAATGACATGAACAAGGTGCACCTTAAAGTTGAAGGATTTAATTTTGCAGAAGATCCACGGCAATGGTGGAAAGAGAAAAGGAGTGACACGCAGCTCTACTCTCTCTCTCACTCTCTCTCATGACCACAGGAGGCTGTTTGGCACGGCTCCGTGCCGCAGCTTTTGCTTTTTTTATTTTTTATTTTAAATGAATATGTTTTGATGTTTTTAGATCATTTTAATGTATTGATATCAAAAATAATTTTTAATAAATAAAAAAACATTATTTAGATGTATTTCAGCGCAAAAAACACTTTAAAAACCTACCGCAACCCATTTTATATTATTCGTTCAAAAAACGACATCACTTTCTCTCTCAATTTATGATTGATTGAGAGAGCTCTAACGCTTTATGTGTTTGTATTTTGCATGCTAATAATGTTTTCCTTTGCATCTTCATAATGAGACTGTGCTCATGATTTATTGTTAAAAAAACCCGTTATGTCTACGTCTATTGTTTTTTTACGACGTGTATTTGATATTTTTTTAATATGTTTTTTTACTTTTAATATTACCGCATCAAAATAAGATGAAAAAATAAAAAATTTAAAAAATATTTTTTATTTGTTCTAAAAGTATTTTAAAACATAATATCAAACAACCACAAAATTACCCACACCTCTCAATAAGTTTTCTTAAAAAATCCCTTTTCTTAAAAATCAAAACAATTAAATTGCCCTAAAAAATCATTAAAAAACAAAGCAAAAGATTTTTATAAAAAAAGAAATAAAAAATAACCGCTGAAATTATCAATATCATTGTACAAATAGTAAAATCATAAAATCATCTAATCCAAAGAACAAATAAAAAAAGAATAAAGGGAAAAAATATGCAATATTTATTTTCAAATGAATATCAACATAAATTGAAATTTAAGGATTGAACCGATTCAAAATAAAATAAAATAAAACTAAGAGCATAGATATGAATTAAAAAGAAACATTATCAAAGAATTAAAAAAAAAAGAATTAATATAAAATAAAATATTCAAAGAATAAGGACCGAAATGAAAGATAACATATATAATTAATTCCAATTGAAGGATAAAACTGAAAATAAAATAAAATATTGGGACCAAAATAAATAATGAAATAATAATAATGATAATTGCTGTTATTATATCAAAAAATTAGAAGAAGTGGGACTGAAATGAAAAGTTGTATATATATTAAGATTTTCAATTGGAGGACCAAATTAAAGAAATCAAAACATCCGTACAGAAAAAACTGACAGGAACAAAAAAGAAATCGAAAATCAAAAGTATAGGGACTGAAATTATAAATGCTTTATATAATTAGTTTTAATTGAAGGGCACAATTGAAATTAATCAAACTTTCAATTGAAGAAATCAGTAATAAAATCGAAATCCAAACCTCAAGTACTGAAATGAACTTCTTATATACATGAGGGACCGAAGCTAAAATTGGGCCCGCAGGAGAGAAAACATACAACCGCCACAAAATCGTCCCCCGCCGTTTACCCTAACATCGCTGACGAACACGCGCCGCGACAGGAGACAGAGGACCTGGAGGCGCACCGTATGCAACGGCGGAAGGGAATTTTTGACCGCCGTATGGAACCGCACGCGCTGCATCCATGGTGCGTCGGCGTTGAGAGCCGCTGTCGTGTCCTGACGACGCGCCAGCCGTGCAGACGAAAAAATAATAAAATATAGGCTAATTACCAAGACGCCCCTGACCCTACCGATATTCATGAAAAAACCGATGGGGAAAATACGTCCGTGTCCCTGATTACTGTTCAGTAATTTGTTTTTATCGAGGTTTTCCGTCGGTGCACTGTGCACGGAATTTGTGAAAAGCCGACGGAGCCCCTCGTCCATGTGCATAATTTTGTCCTTTTCGAGGGACAGATTCGTTAATGCACTATGCATATACGGAAAGTAGAAAAAACCAAAAATCAATAACACCCCAGAAAAGAAACAAAACACGCCGGATCATTAAGGCCAAATTTGTCCACTCTCAGCCTCCACTGAAGTGCACAAGAAAAACGCCACGGGAATTATATGGATTGTAATATATATATATATATATATATATATATATATATATATATATATATATATATATATATATATATATATATATATATATATATATATATATATCAAAAGAGATGTCTTACACATAAATTGGACAAAACGTGTAAAATAAAAGGAAATGTATCATATATGAGTTGTCAAATCAAGATCCACCGTAGCAGCCTCATGAAAAATAAAATATGTGATTCCTAATTAACTGGAGCGAACCAATCAGGGGCTCCTCCATTGATGGGCAGGTTTTTCCTTACATCTTGGCCGCATTCAATTGAAAGGGAATAGAGGTCCCCTTCACACACCATTCGATGATGTGTTTTTCTTTCTTCCATCAAAATTCAAGGATATATTATTGCTGTTAACTAAGGCATTGGTCGAGAGAGGCACTTGTTGTGTGGATAATAGTTTTTAACATCAGCACTTATTATTATATAAGAAGAAAAAAAATATTTTTAAAAACAACTTTAATAAATTTACATGTTAACCATGAGAGACGCAAGGTCCTTAGAAGGCTATAAATTCGCAACGTCTCCACATAGTTGATACACGGAACAAGCTAGAGATCGAAAATGGCTTGCCAAGCAAAAGCTCTTACCCTGCTTCTATCCATCTTAGTCATCTCCTTCTGCAAACCCTCAGATGGTGCAGGCATCGCCATCTATTGGGGGCAAGATGGCTATGGCGGCAGCTTAGCTGATACTTGTGAAACGGGAAACTATCGATTTGTGAACGTAGCTTTCTTATCTATTTTCGGCAATGGCCGAAAACCGGAGATGAGCCTAGAAGGCGCCAATTGTGACCCCAACGCCGGTGGTTGCGCTTGGTTAAGCAATGGCATTACATACTGTCAAAATCTAGGCATCAAAGTGCTCCTTTCCATTGGAGGCCGTTCAGACAACTACTCCCTTTCATCGGCCGATGATGCAATTAAGATAGCATACTACATTTGGAATAGCTTCCTTGGTGGTCATGAGACGTCCATCAAACGTCCGCTAGGCGATGCCATCTTAGATGGGGTTGATTTTTACATCAACACAGGTTCAGGCCTGTACTGGGATGATCTTGCTAGGGCACTTCATGGATTTAGCGGAGAAAGGAAGGTATACTTAGCTGCAGCTCCACAATGTCCCTTCCCAGATGCTCATCTAGACACTGCAATTAAAACCGGCCTCTTTGATTATGTGTGGGTTCAATTCTATAACAATACCTCATGTCAATACTCAGGAAACGCAAACAATCTATTAAATGGATGGAAGCAATCTTGGATTCAAGTTGAAGCAAATCAAGTATTCCTGGGACTACCTACAGCTCCCCAGGCAGCTCATGGATTCATCCCTGTTGATGTGCTCAATTCTGAGGTCCTTCCGTCTATCAAGATCTCACCTAAGTTTGGAGGTGTTATGCTCTGGAACAAGTATTTTGACCATGGGTACAGTGGTGGTATAATCCTGGACGGAACGAAACTCATCAGCCCTGCTTGATATATGCTCCTGAATCCTGAATAAATTTTAAATAAATGCCACAATATGTTGGTCCTAAAGAGTGCATGTAGCATTCATCCTATCATGTTTACCTAAATTTCAAGCTGAATAAAAGAGAATTATAGTTCTCTGAGAAAGGAAAGCTTAATCAATTTATCAGTGAATTCCTTCTAGTTTTTTTTCCGTCAAGCGAACAAAAGTCCTGTTGCTGTGGAGTAACTTTATGCCTTCCAAGGTGTTAGACAATTTTTTACGGCTTGTTCATATGACTGCGAGTTTTCAAAATTCAACTGGGGCTTGTCTACATTTTTCCACTCAATCAATGAACGCGAATCCCTTGATATATTAATTTGCTGACCTTTTAAAATACAATATGCGAAAATTACTCGACGATAATAATAGGTATTTTGATAATGATTATTTTTAAAGTGTATTTTGCTCTAAAATATATTTAAATTATGTTTTTTTATTTTTAGAAATTTATTTTAATAATAATACATTAAAACAATTCAAAAATATATAATTAGAATAGAATTGCTGAAAATGAAAGATGAAGAATCAAATTAAAAAAAATATTTTTTTTATACATAATGATGAACAGTAAAAATCCCATGCACGGTTTAGTTTTTTAGATAACGGGGAAAGATCTCAGCCGAAGAGCCCTTTACTGGGATCATATCATTAGCTGAAGAGCGAGTATAGATTTTGATATCTTCAGATTTTGCAACTGGAGGATGTCACCTTTTGCTCAAATAATATTTTTTTGCCTCTAAATTTCCCTTGGCACCATGGGTTCCATATGTAAAGATTAACAAGCTGTGATGTATTTTCACAGAGAAGAAGAGATTGAATAGAGGAAACGAAGAACAATTTTGGAGGGAAAAATGAAATCTAAAATACCCACTCTGTTATGCTATTTTACAGCTTAATACACACAGTGTGCATGTCTCTTATTTATACCTAAGAGACAAGCCTTGCGTATGCACACTCATACGTATGCATACGGTCTAATATATCCTAACATCCCCCCTCAATCACAGGCTTGGATAAGCCAAGCATGAGATTGTTACAATGTGTATGAAATAAAGGTGAACTTAAGCCTTTTGTTAAAATGTCTGCCGATTGCTCTTGAGATGAGACAAATTGCACAATGAGCTGATTATTTGAGACCCTCTCCCGAACAAAGTGGACATCAATTTCAATGTGTTTGGTTCGTTGATGCTGAATGGGATTGAATGATAGAGCAATTGCAGAAAGGTTGTCGCAGAAGAGCACAGGTGGCTGCGAAAGTTTGATCCCCAGAAAATTAAGCAAGTGCTTGAACCCAATCCAATTCAGCTGAAGTTGTTGATAAGGCTCGGTATTCTGCCTCTGTAGAAGACCTGGATACAGTCTGTTGTTTCTTAGATGTCCAAGAAATAGGGTTGGAGCCGAGAAACACAATCAAACCAGTTGTGGACCTCCTGTCATTGGGATCTCCAGCCCAATCAGCATCACTGTAAGCTGTGATGTCCAAGGAGCCTTTCGAATACTGAATACCATACTGCATAGTGCCTTTAAGGTACCGAAGAATCCTCTTGACAGCAGCAAAGTGAATGATCATGGGAGTCTGCATAAACTGGCAGACCTGGTGCACAGAGAAGGCTATGTCAGGTCTTGTGAAGGTAAGGTATTGAAATGCCCCTACAATGCTCCTATACAGTGTGGGATCATCAAAGGGCATGCCATCATCTTTCAAAAGTCTTTGATAAGGGAGGCAGGGTGTAGCACAAGCTTTGGCTTCAAGCATGTCAGTCTTAATCAGCAGATCATGTATATACTTAGACTGTGTCAAGAACAAACCAGCAGATGAGTGTAAAACCTGAACTCCCAAAAAGAAATGTAGCTCCCCCAAGTCTGTGATTTCAAATTCAGAGGCAAGTGACTGAATAATAGACTTAATCTCAGCATGATCACTTCCTGTGATAATAATATCATCTACATATACTAACAATATGATAATTCCAGCATCCAGACTTTTAACAAACAATGAGGAATCAGAATATGTAGAATTAAACCCCAAAGAAGGCAAGAAAGATGTAAACCTTTCATTCCAAGCCCTTGGTGCTTGCTTGAGACCATAGAGGGACTTATGAAGCTTGCAGACAAGTTGTGGATGATTGGGATCAGAAAATCCAGGTGGTTGAGCCATGAATACTTCTTCTTGAAGGGTACCATGCAAAAATGCATTTTTCACATCAAGTTGCCGCAGCAACCAGCCATAATGAGCAGCAAGGGCAAGGACAATTCTTACTGTTGATGGCTTCACCACAGGACTGAAGGTTTCCCCATAGTCTAACCCATGTTCTTGACTAAACCCTTGAGCAACCAATCTAGCTTTGTGACGTGCAATAGATCCATTTGCATGCCTCTTTACCTTGAAGATCCACTTACAGCCCACTAAGTTCTTATTTGGTGGAAGAGAGACCAAACTCCAAGTTACCTGAGATTGAAGTGCTGAGAGTTCCTCTTTCATTGCATTCAGCCATATAGGGTCTTTCATAGCTGATTTGTAACTGTGAGGCTCGATTTGTGACAAATCAGAGAGAGGAGCATGGGTAGTGAGCAAGCAGACTTTCTTCTTGACTATACCACTTTTGCTGCGAGTCTTCATTGCATGCACATTCATAGCAGGTATGTGACTCACAACTGGAATGGCCTCGGGTTGAAATACTTCATGTGCAGATTGATTAACCAATGATGCATTCTCAGACACAGGAGCAGGGATCACAGGAAGAGATGCAGCAGACACAGATGCAGGTGTAATGGACTTAGCCGAAGACAATGGAGAAGATTGAGTTGTGGAAGGTAAGGACTGTGGGGGAGATAGCACAACAACATTTTCAGTGTTTACAATAGTGGAAGGGAAACTATGGGAAGAAACAGATGTGGAGTGAGAATTCTCAGGAATTGTTGTGAACTTGTTGTAGGGAAAAATCTGCTCATTGAAAATGACATGACGGGAAATATAGGTGCGTTTGGAAGCAACATCAAAGCATATATACCCTTTGTACTGAGATGCATAACCTAAGAATATGCACATTGTGGTTTTAGGTTGCAACTTGTTTGAAAGATATGGACGTAATAATGGAAAACAAGCACATCCAAAGATTCGAAGATGGGACACATCAGGAGAAGTTTTAAACAAGACCTCATATGGGGATTTATATTGCATGACAAGAGATGGCATTCGATTGATTAAGTACAAGGCTGTGTGTAAGGCAAAAGTCCAAAAAACAGAGGGTATTTTAGCATGTTGTAATAGGGTTATGGTGGTTTCAATGAGGTGACGGTGTTTACGTTCAGCTAGGCCGTTTTGTTCAGGTGTGTAGGGGCAGGATTTTTGATGAACAATGCCTTTAATGTTGAAAAACAATTTGAGTTTATGGCTAATGTACTCTCCACCCCCATCACTTTGAAGTATTTTTATATTGCAAGAAAATTGTGTTGCAACATAATTATAAAATGTAATAAAAACAGAACACACATCACTCTTATTGACCAATGGGAACAACCAACAATACCTTGAAAATTCATCAATAAAGGTCACATAGTATTTATATCCATCAATTGAAACACAAGGAGATGGACCCCATACATCACTATGTATAATTTGAAAGGGGATTACAGACTTTGCATGAATGGAACTAAAAGGTAGTTTCGAAAACTTTCCTTGAAGACAGCTATGACACATAGAAGTATTGGAATCATTTGCACAAACAACATTTGCTTTTTGTAACATTAATGTAGCAATATTATTTGAGGGATGACCTAATCTGCTGTGCCAAGTGGAGGAGAAGACTAACTGACCAAGATAAGCTTGAGACTGGAAATTGAAATTTGAAACTGAAGAAGGATGAACAAAAGGTAGAGGGTAAAGTCCATTACTGCATTGCCCTGTGTAGATGATCCTCCCCGTGGCCTTGTCCTGAATCCAAAAGAAAAATGCATCAAAGATTAGTCGAAAATTGTTATCCAAACACAACCGATGCACTGAGAGCAGATTTTGAGTAAGCTTTGGAACATACAAAACAGACTTGAGTTTAAGAGATGCATTGCTTGTGGAAATAATAGATTGTCCAATATGAGATACCAACAAACCTTCACCATTGGCAGTTTGAACTCTGTCATTAGTAGGATAGGGAGCAATCAATGACATATTAGCTAAGTCTGCTGACATGTGATTTGTAGCCCCAGTATCTGCTAGCCAAACCGAGGAAGAAGGCTGAGATGATGGCAGTGCAGTGTTCATGGCTTGTATGGTTTGTGATTGAGATGATTGAGCCTGTGGAGATGAAAATTGCCCCGAACCAGTAAATGATGGCATGACGGTGTTCAAAGCACTGTATATCTTCTTTGTTGAGAAGAATGAGGCTGATATGGATACTTGAGTTTGAACCATGAAAATTACCCAAACCATTATGTCTGGGCTGAGAAGAGGAATCTCGAGCTGAGCCATTAAAGTTACCCAAACCATTATGCCCCACGCTTTGTGGATGTCTTGCTGTGTGGACTGTGGCTGAGATGACTGAGATGAGTGAAAATGAGCTGGCCCCATAACAGTGGATCCATTCTCATTATAGAAACAAAATCGTGCTGTATGATTGGTTCTCCCACAAATATGATATTGAATTCTATCATCCCTTTTTAAGCCACATGTAGGTGCTGTATGTCCTTCAAGGTTACACAGTTGACAAATTGGCACATGTGAATTAACATAGGGTGAGGAATTAGAACCATAAGCACCTGAATTCATGGGTTGTGAATCATGGTTATGGGCAGGATATTGAGGTTTGGAATAGTTTCTAAATCCTGTTGGAAACCTCATCCTTCCTCTATTCTTATTAAACGACCTATAACCTCCATTGCTAAAGTTATTATACGGTCTGTTTGATTGTGGAGCATAGGAAATAGGGGAATCAACAACAGATTTGGACACAGTAGTATTCATGGCAGTAAGATAGGATGTTGGATCAGTATTAACAGTCTCCATGATCTTTTCCTCAGCAAGCAATTGAGACCTAAATTCTTTCAATGTAATCACATTTTCTCTCCCACGGACAACACAACGAAAAGTATTATATTCAGAAGATAAACCATTCAATGCTAAGATCACTATATCTTCATCAGCAAAATAAACACCAGCAGCACTCAAGTAGTCCCTAGCCTCTTTAATTTTCAGAAGATATTGACTAATAGAATCAGACCCTTTCCTTATATTCTGTAAATCAGACTTCAATTGGAAAATACTAGTCTTAGAAACTGATGAGAACTGTTCTTTTAATCTAATCCAAAGGTCCCGAGAGCTAGAACTCCCAATTGCACAAGACATAGCAATTAGAGATAGAGTTGCAGTAATAAGTTGCATTATCGCTCTATCATGCATTTTCCACACCAGAAATTCATCACATTCAACTGAAGAGGAGGCATTAGAGAAATTCATACCACAATCATCGGTTGAGCTAGAGGAGGAGGGACACGGATGAGACCCATTGACGAAGCCAAAAATTCCATTGCTCTCCAGGAGTAACTGCATCTGGATATTCCAGTTTAGGTAATTGGTATCATCAAGCTTCGCATTCACAGAGGATGATACGGTGGAGATTAAAGCTGTAATGGGTGATTAAAGAATTTGAAGTTGAGGCTGCTTTGTGACCATTGTTATTTGATCGGGTAAATCAAAGACGAACCTAATGAGGTACTTTCAGCAGCTCCTAAGAACTAAATTTAAGAAATCGCAAACTCTTGAAGATGAAGATTGCGTCAATTTGAAAAGAAAGACAATGAAAGATACTGACAGTGAAGATGACACTGTTTTTGAAATCAACAAATTTGGATCGATTTGTTTTGCGTGAGCATTAAGCTCTGATACCATGTAAAGATTAACAAGCTGTGATGTATTTTCACAGAGAAGAAGAGATTGAACAGAGGAAACGAAGAACAATTTTGGAGGGAAAAATGAAATCTAAAATACCCACTCTGTTATGCTATTTTACAGCTTAATACACACAGTGTGCATGTCTCTTATTTATACCTAAGAGACAAGCCTTGCGTATGCACACTCATACGTATGCATACGGTCTAATATATCCTAACACCATAAACCTCGAACAAGTTTCCTTGATAGTAACGCTTTTCTTTTTTTTAAAAGAAATTCAAAATTTTCAAATTCATGTTTTTTAAGGTGTTTTTATTTTGAAAATATATTAAAATAATATATTTTTTATTTTTTAAAAGTTATTTTTAATATTATCATATCAAAATAATTTGAAAAAAATAAAATTAATTCTAAAATGCAAAATCAAACTTGTTGAACCAGAAGAGAAAAGGAGTGGCACACGCAGCTCCTCTCTTCCGTATACCACGGCTCCTCTCCTCTCTCTCTCTCTCTCTCTCTCACTACCGCATGTATCATTATTAAAGTTGTTTTTGTTGATATTTTATTTTTTTAATTGGAATAGAATGTTTCGGTTTTGGAGTATTTTGGCGTCTTGTTTCTAGGTTGTACGGTTTGTGTGTGTGTATGATTAAATATATTAATTCAAAAAAATTTAATTCAAATCCAAAAATGAAATTATTAAGAATTGTGTAATTTAATATAAAAAATACAATAAAATAATTTTCTAACAAAATTATTTAGGCTGTGGGCAGGCCTAGGAATTTCAAGGCAATTAGACCCTTTTTTTTTAAAAAAAAAAAAGGGGGTAGAAAATGCTCTTTCGAAATTATGGAAGTAGGGCCTTCTCCTAGCACAATTGTATAAGAGCCTATTTGTTTGTGCGATCCAACCTGATTTTAGCTAAAATTTGATTATTATTTTTTTTGTATTTTAAATGAATATGTTTTGGTGTTTTTAGATCATTTTGATGTGCTGATGTCAAAAATGATATTTAAAAAATAAAAAAAAATATTATTTTGATACATTTCAGCACGGCACTTTCAAAAGCTACCGCAACCGCACTCCCTAACAAACCCTAAAGCTCTTCACTGAACAGAAAAATTCCTTAAGTCTACTCAAGTCACCCAAAGCAACCCATTACAAGTAAAAAGCATCCGAAACCTAGTAACAAGGCCATGCTCCAAAAAAACAAACAAATAATTAAAGGAAAAGAAAACGAAAATGAAAAGGAGTTTTAAATTTTAATTAAAGAGAAAATCATTAAGTTTTGAAGGAGATTCAATAATATCAATAGACATCATGAAAAGATGTTCAATAAAGTGGCATCAACAGTCTTGACACGTTAAAATCGTAACACTTTTTTTTTTATTTGAGAAAACCTTATTTTTTAGAAAATATATTTTATGGGTCTAGTTGAGCGAATAAAATCCCAATTATTTTAAGTTTCTACAAAAAATGAATATCATAACTCAAACTCAAGATATATTGTGCAGATATCAAGCCAATAGATTTCAAACCCTTTGTTATCATATCACCCAAATTGTTAAAGTCAGAATACATTCTGTCTATAAAATCCTGTTGTGATTAATATAAATGTAAATAACAGGAAAAAAAAGGTTGAGATATCAGCATTGTCTTTAATGATATTCCTGGTAAGGTATCTCCAGAATTCAACAAATTCTTGTCAGAAGACATGCTAGCAAAATTCACACACGTGAGTCAAACTGATCGGAGATCATACGTGAGCCATGACGACATCCGGCCCTCTTCCACAGACCACAGCAAAAAAAAAAATGTTTTATTTTGTTTTAATTTTTTTTAAGGAATGTTTTGATATATTGATATAAAAAATATTATTTTTATATATTTTTTACAAAGTCAATTACTTCCTCTTGTTTACATTATTTTTTAAAATAACTAATTAATCTCTTTATTATCGGTGTTATTCTTAATTCAACATTTCTCTATTCTGAAAACTATCTCTTTATATACAAATATAATTAAAATTATAATAACTACTTAATTATTCTTAAAACTAAAAAGATTATATATAAAATAAAAACATGAAATCGAAGAAAATAATTAAGTAACAAATATAATTAAAATTATAATAACTACTTAATTATTCTTAAAACTGAAAAGATTACTTAATTTATTTTACAGAACTATGAAACTAATTTTTAATTTCCTCGGTAACAAAATCTCACGTATTATGAATGACATATATATTATTGTTCATATGAACAATTAAATCTACCCTGCTCGCTTCAATGTTTTTTTAGTTTTCTTTAATTTCATTAATATTGAGATTTTATTTTTTAATATTAAATTGATTATAAATGATTTTAAAAAAAAATACAGGAGAATTAGATAAAAAATAATAATTTAAAAAGCACGGCACGCCGTTTCATAAACTCGTTCTGTGAGGGTGATTTCTAGCGATCTTCAGTCACAAGAAGGACTTATGCAGCAGCACTCCACCGCTCTTTTGTTGTTAGATTGAATTTTAATTTTTTAATTTTTTTATTTTAGATTAATTTTTTTATGTTTGATATCAAAAATAAGTTATTATAATCGCCACTACCACAACCATTGCCAACAATATCATTATTAGTATTAATATTTTTATTTTTATTAATATTATTATAACTTTAACAACCATTACCATTATTATTATTATTATTATTATTATTGTTACTATTATTATTACCATTATCACTATAATCACAATAACAAAAAATATGATTTTTATTCTTCTTCTCTCTCACATCATCTTCATCATCATTACTTATAGTAGTAGCATCACTTGCAAGATTATTACAACCAAAACAACTATGTTATTATATTCACCATTAATTTTACTACTAGTACAACTCATTTAACTGTTGTTGTTGTATTTGTTATTATCAATAATATTATTCTTTTTATAATTACCACCACCATTATTATTATTAGCAATGTCAATATTACCATGACTACTACTATAATTATTACTATTAGTATTATTATTATTGAAAAAAATAAAAATTATGAACTTGATTATAGTTGAAAACTATAAAAACTTTGCAAAAAGAAATCAAAAGAAAGACACCAAATTAAACCATTATTATCATTGAAAAAAACTTGATTTGAAGATTAAATGGAACCCATAAAAACTTTGACTAAGAGCAAATGACAAAAATTAAAAATTAAAAGTAGAAGGACCATAGTGTAATTAAAAAAAAACTTCAACAAAAAGAAAAATGACTAAAAATCAGTAATCAAAACTAAAAAGTCTGAATCTGAAATGACAATAACAATGGAGACCATAATGTATTTACCGTGGTAGAAGAGAGAAATAAAAAAAGAAAAAAATTGTTGACAATACACCTACTATATTTGGAGAGCACGCATAATCTATAATAAATGAGGAGACACGAGAAATAAATTGAGAAGGCAAAATCTCAATTTTTATCGCCATAAACCATCGCAAACACCGTAAAAAATGAGTTGCAACCTCAACGGCACGTGCTCTGCACGCATCAACAACTTTTTAATTATAAGATTATTATTTTAATGGTAAATTATCTTATTGCCCTCAACTAAACTTACAATTAAACAAAACAAGGATAAAAAAACTCAAATACCCCAACTACAATGAATTCAATATCTTGCATCCAAGGGAAGAAGTATAATTTTGTTGGGTATGAAAATAAAAAGTATTGAAAAAACCCTACTTGAGATCATTTTTATTTATTTTAAGGGTGTTTTAGCTAATTAACTATATATTAAAACATTGAATACATATAAATACCCCAAATGAAACATTAATAACTAAAGTATCATGTGAAAAATACCAAAATAACCTTGTCTAAAAGCATGTGTTCTTTTTATGGAAATGACAAAATAGTCATTACATTATCATGGTGAATGAAATTATTAAAGAGGATCTATCATGATTTCTACTTCGGTTTCTAGATGTTTTTAATACTCTTGGAATATAATTTTAACATCAAATCATAGTAAATTTTCTCCTTTTCCATTTCCATGGCTCGTATAATAAGAAACCTTATTATGATTCATCACTTAAATTATCATTGCATCATTTTGGAGTTTATTTTGATTTTTTTAGTGGAAACAATTAATGAAAATATAAAAACTAGAGAAACAATTATTTAAATTAATGATTGCATTTATGCTTGAATTCTGGGAGGTAAATCTGAAGAAAGAGATAAAGAGGTTGACATTACAACAAAAGGGAATGTATATTACATAATCATGATGATACATATTAAAAATCATGTATATAATGTTGATTTTAGTCTATTTAAAGAAATGACAATACCCTGTTAAGGGAATTATAATGGTCTTATTTGACCTAACCAGTTGCCTAAACCTACAACAGATATAATAGGAAACAAAATATTTTTATAGCAGCTACACGAGAAAAGGAAATTAATCTGTATAATCTACAATTAATATGCACGATCTCTAATAAAATCAAACGGGGCTAAATATATTTTTTATTTTTATTTTTTTTATACAAGCACATCAAGTGATTTCAAAAACACTAAAAATTATTAATTTACAGCAAAGAGTTTTTTTTTTTAAAAAACTTCTCTTAAAAATAATCTTGAAACGCAAAACTATCAAATTATAAGTTAAATATAGAAAGAATTCGCCTTCAGTGCACATTAGTTTTAGTCTGAGTATGTCATTATCCATTTTTTGGACCCTATTTTCCAACATGTGTAAGGAAAAAAAAACAATTCATTTTCAATGCAATTCAATTAACTTATGGTTATTTTTGTTATTTTCGGCACTTCCACTTATTTTATTATTGTATAGCAAGTTTTTATAAAAAATAAAATAAAAAATAAATATAAAAAACAAGAAGTGAAATGATAAACAAGGAAGAAAAAAAACAAATATAAGCTCTATAGGATTTCTAATTTCGGGTTTTGAGGATTTTGTTTTCTGCATTTTTGGAGGCCGTGAAGTGGTTCGACTGTTTATTATTTAGAGTGTGGTTGATGTTGTTTTTGATAATATTTTTTATTTAGAATTGCATCAAATTGATATATTTGTTTTATTATTTTTGATATCAACATGTAAAAATGATCTAAAAACCACCAAAAACATTTAATTAAAAGTAAAATATAAATATTTTTTTTTCAAAATTTTCAAATATATATATATATATATATATATATATATATATATATATATATATTTTAAAAAATTATTTTTAACATCAACATGTAAAAATGATCTAAAAACCAACAAAAACATTTAATTTAAAATAATTTTTTTTTCTTCAAAATTTTCAAAAATATTTTTAAAATCCAATACCTTCTGGCTTTTATAGGTAAAAAAATAAAAATAAGATTTAAAAATAAAAAAAAATCTTGTTTTTCGAGCCACATCAAATAGTGAATTCATCAACCTCCCCATTAATTAAAAAACAATTAAAGCCCCTTCGCAATTGTTTTATGGGTGGGCCAGATGCTAGGCCTGATTCTCATGGCCCGATAACATTTGATCCATTCATTTTTTTAAAATGAATTTTTAATGTTTCTTTATATATCTTTCGTAAAATAATTTTAAAATATATATTTTAATTAACATTTCTTCTCTATGCTCTTGTTTTTTCCAAATCAAACATTTTTAACATACTAATATTGTTTAATTAAAGTGAATGTTTTTTTAAAGGTTAATATATTTTATAAGTGATTTTTTTCCTTTTAAAGTATTTTATACAGATTCAATATGTATTTTTTAATACCATTTTTAATAGATACAACTTTGCATAATATTAAATTTCTCCTTTTCTTTTTAAAAAATTCGTGTAAATATTTTAATTAATAAACAATACTGATTTATTAAAGGCATTTGCTTCCTTCCCTAGGGCTGTACATGCACCCTACTGATTCTTGTTAGGGGTAAATAAATAAATTGAAAAATTGATTAAAGTAAGAAAACAAAAAGATATTAACTGAGAAAAATTAAATTATTAAAAATCCAATTAAACTAATTAAAATATTTTTTAAAACTAACCAATTCAGTTCGGTTTTGATTATTTAAGTACTAAGCCAGTAAACTAAAACCGATTCAAATAAAAACAAACCATGAAAAAGCTTTACATTCTTCTGGTTCGGTTCCCGACCGAGAAGAACTGAGGATAAGTTAGAGATCTTAGGTTCGGTAAAGGGTAGGGAAAAGTAATTTCATATGTCACTTCGTTTAGCCTGCTGCTAGCAGAAGCTCCACGCTGCGCCGAGGTGTTTATCTCTACGATTTTAATTTTTTTTAAATTAAAAAAAAAGTTTTCTTAAATTATTTTTAATTTTTAAAATGATTTTATGTGCTGAAATTAGAACTGATTTTTTTTAAAATAAAAAAATTATTTTAATATATTTATAAATAAAAAACAATTTAAATATAATTACAAACAGTAACAGTTGCTTTTGCCCTCTGTCGGCCTTCTGTCGACCTTTCTGTGGAACAGTCCACCAATAGCAAAAGTAAAGGGTTCTGTACATACAAGAGTCTTCCGTTTCTTACGTAAGCTTTTCCTTTCTAGTCAAATAGTAGAGCAACTGTCTTATTTTTATAGCCCGACGCGTCGGGACCGTAGACGATCAATTTAAATTAATTTCTGATTTTTTAATTATAATTTTAATTTTCATAGATAAAAGCCCTATGTAATCGCAAAATTATCATTCTAGCCCTGCGAATTCCAATAGTTGACCAATCAGGGGCTCCTCCACTAATGGGCAGGTTTCCGTACAGCTTAGCTGCAGTCAATTCACAAAAGTGTCTGCAGCAGCCGCGATTGAGCTTTTTTTTTTTTTTTCTTTTTCATTGTATTTGTCATCAGTCTCTTTTGTTTTTGAAAAAAATAAATATCAGACTACGTGTTGACTGATCTCATCTAAATTTCGCTTACAACAATAGTTAAGAAATTAAAGCTTAAAAGATTTTAATCTAAAAACCTATTTTCATTTTTTTTATATTTCAAACGCCCGAAAAAACATTTTATAAACCATAATAAATGTATCAATAACGTTAAAAAATCTAAATATAAAAACAAAATCAATCCTGAACTAAAAATCAACTTGAACTCACATATATTTTTTTTTATAAAATCTAAAGTAAAAAAAACATACAATATAAACTATTTTCATTAAATGGAATAATTTGATATAATTTTTATTTGTTTTGGTGATTTAAATCAATACTGATGATGTGATATGTTTTTTATTAACCCTAACATTAAAAATTAAAACCCATATACATTCTAGATTTTTAGGCAATAGGAAAAGATCTCAGCTGAAGAGCCCTTACTGAGACCATATCATTAGCTGAAGATCGAGTATAGATTTTGATATCTTCAGATTTTGCAAGTGGAGGATGTCAAACAAATGAATTGGACAACGGGAATAATAGGGTGTTAGGTATTTTGATAATAACAATTTTTTAAATTGTATTTTGTTCAAAAATATATTTAAATTATGTCTCTTATTTTTAAAAATTTATTTTTAAAAATAATACATTAAAACAATTCAAGTACATATATAAAAAATAATTTTATACAAAAATTAAAAACACGCGGCCAGACGCATTCAAAACATGTTCTAGGGTTTCACAAGCCTTAATTTATGATTGATTGAGAGAGTTCTAAAGCTTTACGTGTCTGTATTTTGCATGCTAATAATGGTTTCCTTTGCATTTTGATCATGAGTGTGCTTATGATTTGAGAGCCGTATATATTTTAAATTAAAAAAAATAGTTAAAATAATCTTTTGCTTTTAATCTACAGCTTGAAACTTGACCATTTGCCATGCAGGCAAATGACTTTTTAGACCTTTTCTTATCTTTTGGTTTTTTTAACCACTGTATTATTATACCCGTTTCTCAAAAGTAGAATAAAAATATATATTTACTCGGAAGAGATGCTTTACACATATAACTTGAATAAAACGTGTAAAATGAAAGGGAATGTATCGTATATGAATTATAAAATAAAGATTAACCATATTAGCCTCCTGAAAAATATGTGTTCCTAATTAACTAAAGCGAAACAAAAAATATACTATTTTAATAAATTTTTAAATAAAAAACATTTTTATTAACCAATATCCATGTAAACCATGAGACACACAAGGTCCTTAGAAGCTATATATAAATTCGTACCGTCTCCACATAGTTCATACACGGAACAAGCTAGAGATCGAAAATGGCAAAAGCTCTTACCCTGCTTCTATCCATCTTAGTCGTCTCCTTCTGCAAACCCTCAAATGGTGCAGGCATCGCCGTCTATTGGGGGCAAAATGGCTATGAAGGCACCTTAGCTGAAGCTTGTGACACAGGAAACTATCAATTTGTGAACGTAGCTTTCTTATATAGTTTCGGCAATGGCGTCCCAACTCCGGTGCTGAACCTAGCCGGCCATTGTGACCCCAGCAACGGTGGTTGCACTGGCTTAAGCAATGACATTATATCTTGTCAAAATCTAGGCATCAAAGTGCTCCTTTCCATCGGAGGCGGTGTAGGCCCCTACGGCCTTTCATCGGCCGATGATGCAGTTCAGGTAGCCACCTATATTTGGAACAACTTCCTCGGTGGCCAGTCCAGCTCACGTCCGCTAGGCGATGCCATCTTAGACGGGGTTGATTTTGACATCGAGGCTGGTTCAGGCCTGTACTGGGATGATCTTGCCAGGGCACTTAATGAATTTAGCGGAGAAAGGAAGGTATACTTAACTGCAGCTCCACAATGTCCCTTCCCAGATGCTCATCTAGACACTGCAATTAAAACCGGCCTGTTTGATTATGTGTGGCCTCAATTCTACAACAATCCCCAGTGTCAATACTCAGGGGGAGACGCAGGCAATCTATTAAAGGCATGGAACCAGTGGATCACAGTTGCATCCGATCAAATATTACTGGGACTACCGGCAGCTCCCGAGGCAGCCCCTAGTGATGGATTCATCTGTGCTGATGATCTCATTACAAAGGTCCTTCCGTTTATCAAGACCTCACCAAAGTATGGAGGTGTTATGCTCTGGAACAGGTATTATGACCTGCTTTCTGGGTACAGTGATGCTATCAAGGGGAACGTCACGAAATTATTCAGCCCTGCTTGATATATGCTCCTGATTCCTGAATAAATTTTAAATAAACGCCACGATATGTTGGTCCTAAAGAGTGCATGCAGCACTCATCCTATCATGTTTACCTAAATTTCAAGCTGAATAAAAGATAATTATAGTTCTCTGAGAAAGGAAAACTTAATCAATTTATCAGTGAATTCCTTCTAGTTATTTTTCTGAACAAAATTCCTGTTGTTGTGGAGTAACTTTATGCCTTACGAACTAATTGAAAATATTCCAAACTGTTTTACCAAAAAGATTAAGGGATTTAATAAAAAACTAAAAATTAAAAGAAGAAGAACCGAAATGCAAACAAAATATACCATCAATTTCAATTGAAGGGCTAAATTGAAAGTAATCCAAAGTTCAATTACAGAAATCATGACCATAAAAAACAATCAAAAGCCAAGGAACTAAAATGAATCCACCATCATCCTGGGGACTGAAGTGTAAGTTGGCTTTCAAGAGAGAGAAAAGGGTATAAAAATGTTCAACCGGCCATCATCACCTCTCCGACCATCATGGGTAGCCATGTGTCAATCCATTAGACCGAGGACATGACGGCGCATCTTCTGAGATGCCGAATGGATAATTTTCACCACAGTATGACGCTGCACGTGCCATCGGTAGTGAGCGTGATGAAGAAATGCGCTGACGTGTCCAGACGACGCGCCAACAATTCTGTAGGAAAAAATAATAAAAAGAGCAAATTACCTAAAAACCCCTACAACCAATTCTTTACTTTTTTGTTTTCTGGGCCATATATGTATTTACATAGTTTCAAAAATTGTGAAATGTCTAGAAGACCCCCGCTAGCAGTTCAGTGTTTTTGTCTTATATGAGGGCTATGCCGTTATTTTACGAAACAAATACCTGTAAAAAATCAAGAGTCAGTTACTGTTCACTGTGTGATGGAAGGGGTAAACCCATATTTTTATTGTGCAAAAATATACGACAAAGACTAAAATACCCCCAAACATTCTAGTAATGTCAATCAATCCCATGTTAAAATAAAAAATACCCCTGATTACAAGCAAAGTTTGAGGCGTACTAAGGGGTAAAATAATAATTAGACTATTGAAATCCACAGTGAACTATCTTTACATCTATAGTGAACGACTGAGCTCTTTTAAGTTTTTGTTAATAAACATGGTTTATTTCCTTGCTATTAATTTTTTCTTTCTTTCTAAGGTTATGGATCATATCAACTCATCCACACACACAAAAAATATTTTAATCATGGTATAATAAGATACAATGAATTTTGTTATAAAAAAATATATATATCTTGAAAAAATTATTAAATTTTTTATCACATCAAAATTATTTAAAATTTTTAATTTCATGCTTTTAAAGTGATTTTATCTTGAAAATATATATATATATATATATATATATATATATATATATATATATTTCAAAAATTATTTTTAATATTATCACATCAAAATCAAAATAATTTGTAAACGACCAAGGTATCTTTATATCTCCCTTAAAAAACGACATCACTTTCTCTCTCAATTTATGATTGATTGAGAGAGCTCTAAAGCTTTACGTGTCTGTATTTTGCATGCTAATAATGTTTTCCTTTGCATCTTGATCATGAGTGTGCTCATGATTTGAGAGCCGTACATATTTTAAATAAAAAAATAGTTAAAATAATATTTTGCTTTTAATCTACAGCTTGAAACTTGACCATTTGCCATGCAGACAAATGACTTTTTAGACCTTTTCTTTTCTTTTCTTTTTTTTAACCACTGTATTATTATACCCGTTTCTCAAAAGGTAGAATAAAAATATATATTTACTCGGAAGAGATGCTTTACACATATAAATTGAATAAAACGTGTAAAATGAAAGGGAATGTATCGTATATGAATTATCAAATAAAGATTAATCATAGTAGCCTCCTGAAAAATATGTGTTTCCTAATTAACTAAAGCGAACCAATCAGGAGTCCTCCACTAATGGGCAGGTTTCCTTGTATTTTATGATTTGTATTATTCTCTAACAAAAAATCCATCAATTTATCAGTGAATTCCCTTTTTTTCCCATCAAGCTGAACAAAAGTCATGTTGTTGTGGATTAACTTTATGCCTTACGAACTAAATCAAACTTGTGTTGGGCAACAATGGAGTCGGTCTTTACAACACACGGCAGAATCCAATCCGCAGCTCCTCTCTTCCATATACCACCGCTCCTCTCTCTCTCTTTCACGACCACAGCTATCTTTATATCCTCCCTTCAAAAACGACATCACTTTCTCTCTCAATTTATGATTGATAGAGCTTTAAAGCTTTTAAAATTTTGCATGCTAATAATATTTTCCTTCGCATCTTGATCATGAGAGTGTGCTCATTGAAAGGTTTTGATAAACCTTGAATTGTATTGATTCTGCCACACTATGTAGTGGCTCTTACATGTTCTTTATATAGATAAATACAATGGAAATACAAAGCAATGTTTAAGGTCTGTAAAAGGAAAGTTATAATACAGTATCTATACATTCTATAATTGGATTGTGTAATTAGCTGGGATTGCATGATTTGTTTCCTTAATGCTTGGATTGATTTTCTCCTTGATTGTGTGTCTGTCAACAGCTGGATTGTGATCTTCATTGTGTCTGTCAACACCCTCCCGCAAGCTAAGCGTGGTTGGGAGCACGCGAAGCTTGGATCGAAAAAGCTGGAACAAGGCAATTGAAGAGCTCTTGGTAAAGAGATCAGCCAGTTGCAAATTGGATGGCACATGTTGGATGTGTAAGGAGCCATTGCTGACTAATTCTCGAACAAAGTGGATGTCAATGTTGATGTGCCGAGAGCGTTTTTGTGCTACAGGATTACGGGCCATAAATATAGCACTGGTATTGTCACACAGGAGAGTGGGCTTGATTGGAGATGGAATGTGTAAATCTTGAAGAAGATTTAACATCCATTGGACTTCTGCTGCAGTGAGAGCTAAAGCTCTATATTCAGATTCAGCTGAGGATCGTGACACAGTGGGTTGCTTTTTGGATGTCCATGAGACGAGATTATTTCCCAGAAAAATGGCATAACCAGAGGTAGATCGGCTAGTGTCTGGGCATCCAGCCCAGTCGGCATCTGAAAAAGCAGTGATTGAGAGATTTTCGGATGGGCTGATGCTTAGACCGAAGTGCAGTGTGCCTTTAACATATCGCAATATGCGTTTTACAGCTTGGAAGTGATGATCTTTGGGAGCATGCATGAACTGGCAAACTGAATTGACTGCATGCGTGATGTCCGGCCGTGTGATTGTTAGATATTGAAGGGCCCCAACTAACGAGCGATAGGTAGTAATATCAGAGAAGTCATTTCCATCAGCTTGTAAGTGTTGAGAAATAATCATGGGGGTGCTCACTGGCTTTGAATCAACGAGATCAGCACGAATGAGGAGATCCTTGGCATACTTATATTGGCTGAGAAAAATACCATTTGCAGAGTATGTAGCTTCGAGACCCAAGAAGTAGTGTAAAGGGCCAAGGTCTTTCATGGAAAACTCTCGACTGAGCTTGTGAATGAGAGTGTTGATGAGTGATTCATTGCTACCTGTGATGATAATATCATCAACGTAAAGGAGCAAATAGATGAGCTCAGGATCTGTGGAATAAACAAACAAACTGGGGTCAGCTGTGCTGCATTTAAATCCAACAGTGAACAAGAAGTTGCTGAATCGGTGAAACCATGCTCTTGGGGCTTGCTTTAAGCCATAAATTGCCTTTTGAAGACGACACACATGATTTGGCTGAGAAGGATTGATGTATCCTGGTGGTTGTTCCATATAAACAGTTTCTTGTAAAATCCCATGCAAGAAGGCGTTTTTCACGTCAAGTTGCCGTATGTTCCATCTTCGAGAGACTGCAATGGATAGCACAATGCGGACTGTAGAAGCACGAACAACTGGACTGAAAGTGTCATTGAAATCAAGGCCATGATGTTGGGTATAGCCTTTAGCAACAAGGCGTGCTTTTAGCCGAGCAATAGAACCATCCAGATTGTATTTTGTGCGAAAGACCCATTTTGAACCAACCACATTAGTGTCAGGAGGTCGTGGGACAAGATCCCAAGTGTTGTTGAGTTTCAATGCTTTAAGTTCATCATCCATGGCAGCAAGCCATTCTGGTGATTTGGCAGCACTTTTGAATCCTTTTGGTGTCTTGGTGACCAGTAGAGATGATAAGAGTGGTGACTGGGGAAGTTGACAAATATAATTGTAATGCTTGGTTTTAGAGATGCCTGCTTTGCCACGGGTGATCATGGGATGTGAATTTTGTGGTGGTGCTGGAGGGGTTGTGTCTGTGGATGTGCTTGCAGGGCATATAGGAGCAGCAACAGGTGGTGTTGATATTGGAATTTGGGGAGATGGTGGCGGCTCCAAGGCACAAGACTTGCACGGCAAGGATGGAGTGATTGTGGATGTAACTTGATCACCTGCAGATGGATTAGTACTGGGCAAAACAGAACAATTTGGACTTGGGTCACAGAAAGCAATACAATCTGAAATGAAATTGGATGGTTGCATGGTAGAAGAAGAGAATGGAAAAATTTGTTCATCAAACCTTGCAGAGCTGGTAATGAACACACGGTTAGAGACAGGATCAAGGCAGCGAAAACCTTTATAGGAAGAGTGATATCCAAGAAAGACACAAGGAAGGCTGCGGGGTTCAAATTTGTGTTTGGTGTAATCACGCAAGGTTGGAAAACATAAACAACCAAAGATGCGAAAAACTGAGTAAATGGGAGGCTTACCATACAGAATTTGAAAGGGAGATGTCTTACGCAAGACTAGTGTTGGCAAGCGATTGATGATGAAGACAGCCGTACTGAATGCTTCAACCCAGAAATGAAGAGGAACATTGGCATGAAAGAGCATTGTGAGTCCAGTTTCTGTGATATGTCTGTGCTTGCGCTCTGCTCGGCCATTCTGAGATGGTGTATAGGGACAGGATAGTTGATGGTGAATTCCACATTTAGAGAAGTGGGATTGTAATTGTTTGCTAATGAACTCTCCTCCTCCATCACTTTGAAACCTTTTTATTTTGGCTGAGAATTGGTTTTCCACGAGGGATTGAAAAGCTATGAATGTTTGGTAGAAATCACTTTTGTTTTTCAGTGGATAAAACCAAGTGAAGCGTGAGTGATCATCAATGAAAATTGCGTAATACCGAAATCCTGAGATGGAGGTGATGGGTGCAGGACCCCATAGATCACAATGAATAAGATCAAGAATTGTTTTAGAGTGGCTGTCACTGGATGGTAGTGTGTTTTTATGACTTTTAGCCTTTTGACAACTAATACATAGAGAAGGATTTGGTAATAAGGAGGTAAGAGACAAGCTCTGTTGTTTATTAAGAAACGAAATAATTGAAAAGGATGCATGGCCTAAGCGTGCATGCCAAATAGAGAAAGAGCTACAAAGGCTGGATTTGGTAGTTATTGCTGCAAAAATTTGATGTCCACTCTTCAGGATATAAAGGCCATCAACACATCTACCGCTTGCCACCACTTGCCCCGTGTGACGATTCTGTATGATAAATTGATCATCAGTGAATTTAACAGATAAGGGATAATCATGAGTAAGTTTACTGACAGAAAGCAAATTTTTCTTAAGATCAGGAACAACAAGAACGTCATTTAATTTGACAGAGGGAGTGGGAGAGCAAGAACCAGTATGGGTTATGGGAAGGCAGGATCCATCACCAACAATCACTTGTTCCTTACCAGTGTAAGGTTCGACCTTATCAAGATGAGATACATCAGTGGTCATGTGAGCAGATGCTCCTGTGTCTGTGCACCAATCTGCAGTTTCATTTCGCAGGGTGCAGTTGTGAAAGGCTTCAACAAGATTGGCATGATTTGCAGCAGATTTGAGATATCTTTGTTTGCAATCAGTGGCATAATGCCCTTCTTCTCGGCAGATTTGGCAGCGAGGAGGTCTGCGGTATTGTTGTCTATTAGAATTGCTGCCTTTCGAAGGACCTCCTTTGTATCTCTGTGAATAGTTGGGGAATTTGTTGTGACCATAAGAGGGGGTGGTGGGAAAATTTGCAACATATGCAGGTACTGTTGCATGATGATCGATTGATTTTGTAAAAAGAGCAAAGCTTTCTGCTTTGGGAACAATATCTTCAAAGCTTGGAATGGGAGATAAAGAGAGCTGAGTGAGTGAGAAGGTAGAGAAATCATGGCCTAAGCCACGCAAATACCAGTGCACTTTATCAGTGTCTTCAACTGGTCGTCCCATTGCTGCCAACTGATCACAGTGTGCTTTGAAGATTCGAGAGTATTCAGAAATACTCTTGGAGCCACGTTTCATAAGATGAAGTTCATCTTTTATTTGAAGTTCACGAGCCTTTGATTTTTGGCTGAAGGTGATTTCAAGAGAGTTCCAGACATCTCTTGATGTTGTCATTCCAATTGTAACAGCAAGTGCTTCTTCTGTGAGGGAAGAAAGAAGAAGACTCATTACAAGTTGATCAAACTGTTTCCATTGGTTATGATCTGTAGCATTGGTGGTAGCATGTGGCATTGGTGTTGATCCATCAATGTATCCATACAGCTTTTGGCTTTTCAGTAGAGGTATTATTTGGCTACGCCAAAGGAGAAAGTTTGTGGAAGACAATTTGACAGTGACCATGTGAACCATGGTGTTGAAAGAAAGAGTAGTATGAATGGGGGGGGAAGAGTTTTCTGAGGCCATAAGATCGAGTGAGGTTAATCGTATGGGCTCTGATACCATGAAAGGTTTTGATAAACCTTGAATTGTATTGATTCTGCCACACTATGTAGTGGCTCTTACATGTTCTTTATATAGATAAATACAATGGAAATACAAAGCAATGTTTAAGGACTGTAAAAGGAAAGTTATAATACAGTATCTATACATTCTATAATTGGATTGTGTAATTAGCTGGGATTGCATGATTTGTTTCCTTAATGCTTGGATTGATTTTCTCCTTGATTGTGTGTCTGTCAACAGCTGGATTGTGATCTTCATTGTGTCTGTCAACACTCATGATTTGAGACTCGTGTGTATGTATGTATGTATGTATATATAGTATGTCATATTTTAAATTATGTCTTAAATAAAAAATAGTTAAAATACTGTTTTAGTTTTAATTTACTACAGCTAATTTATAACGAATAAAATAATTTTTACGAAATCGTAACAGTGATGTCTATGGTTGTCCTATGTTCTTGTGTTATTGGAATTCTCTCAACACTTTAGCCTTTGTCAAATATTATATCAGCTGCACCAATGAAATATTTATCATTCTGTTTTAAAAATATTTTTTTAAAAAATAAAAAATATTTTTTTACAAGTAAAAAACATTGCTCTTTCGAAATTATGGAAGTAGGGCCTTCTCCCAACACAATTGTCTAAAGCTCTTCACTGAACCGAAAAATTCCTAAAGTCTGCAACCTTTTCTCAAGTCACCCAAAGCAATCCCTTACAAGTAAAAAACATCTGAAAGCTAGTAACAAGGCCATGCTCCAAAAAACAAATAAAAAAAGTAAAGGAAAAGGAAAAGAAAAGGGGTTTGAATTAAAGAGAAAATCATTACGTTTTTAAAAGAGATTCAATAATATCACTAGACATCATGAAAAGAAGTTCAATAAAGTGGCATCAACAGTCTTTGGCACGTTAAAGTGGGTGTTTGGGGCCGCGGTTCAACCCGCGTTTGTGTTGAACCGCGGCTCCAGTCGCTCCTTTACCAAACGGGATCCCAGCTTTTAGCTGTGGGTCCCACTAAAAAAACATAATTCACGCCGCAACATCAAAAGCCACTGAGAGCTGCTTTAGCTGTCGCGGCGTACATGAAATCCCTCTCTGCTTCTCGTCTCTCGCATCTCTCAAGATCTCTGCCTCTCATCTCCATCTGATCACCATCATCTCTCATCTCCATCTCCATCTCCATCTCCATCCCTATCTGCCTCTCGTCTCCCTCACCTCCCTCATCTCCCTCGCCTGTCCTTCCCTCACCTCCCTCATCTCCCTCGCCTGTCCTTCCCTCACCCTCACCTCCCTCGCCTCTCTGGTCCCTCTCCCTCAGCCCATAGATAACCCACATCCAGAGGGTTAACAAATGAGCCTACAGGTTTATATCAGATCGTATACACATATTTACCTGAAAATCCAACAGAAGAGGCACTTGGGTCTCCTCCACTTTGGCAGCAAGTGAGGCAAGACACGGCCGCAAGTTGGGTCATCCATGGCTTCTCTTTCTGAAGGTGGACACTGGATAGGAACCTATCAAGATAGTTCACTGCCACTCTACAGCCTCGCAGCGAGCCCTAACCAGAGATGGGTTGGTTTCTAAGTCTTTGCACAGCTGATTCTGCTCTTCCCTGGCAAACAAAGCGGAAAGTTCATCGTCTTCCCAGCTTAAGTCCTGTTCTAGCAATATTGGAAAAATGTCTAGTTTAATACTATTGTTGCTACAGTAAGTACTGATTTCTGCAGATCGAAGGTGTGTATACTTAAATTTCCCTCACTTTTTTTCTTTGTATGCACAATAGTTAGCATAACACTGTAGAGAAGCTAGGATTTTGATTGTATAACATTTCGGCCATTTTAGATTTTGTTTGTGAATGATGGGAAAAATTGAACAAATAGCTAGAAATTGATAATATTCTTACCTGTTTCGGCCATTCTTGACACAGTTGGTATGAATAAATTGAGTGTGGAGTACAGCTTTAGGAATAAATTGCATGTGATATTCTGTTGCAGAGAAGCTAGGATTTTGATTGTATAACATTTCAGCCATTTTAGATTTTGTTTGTGAATGATGGGAAAAATTGAACAAATAGCTAGAAATTGATAATATTCTTACCTGTTTCGGCCATTCATGACACTGTTAATTGAGTGTGGCGTACAGCTTTAGGAATAAGATTACCAGTAGAGATTGTTTTGCATGCACTTTACTATGATCAGCTTAAACTAAGGAGTGGTGCAGATGACCAGCTTGATGCTACTACAACAAGGAGTCAATTGCAGTCTGATGTTTCACCTGTCAGAGAGAACGAGGCCTTGCGGTCAGAGCTTATGAAGATGAAGCCTTACATCTCAGACATGCAGAAGAATCAAGGGAGTTCAACTAAGGGTATTGCAGCCGCTGCTCCTACGACTACTGGGTCTCGAAAACATACCTTCTTCTCATCCATGTCGAAAACATTAGGGAAGTTGAATCCTTTCAAGCATGGGTCTAAAGATACTTTTCATATTGATGATAACATCGGTGTGGATATTACCAAGCCCAGGAGGATAAGGTTCTCCATATCTTAGGAGTTAAAACTCTGTGGTTTGTTGATTACCTTCCATTGAATGTGTGTGATAATTTGTGTACGCAGATTGAGGTGGATGATCCACTTGAATTATATGGTGATGTTTTGTTTCCCTTTTATTTCTTACTTTATTTGGATTCTAAATTGTAATAGGGAGTGAATGTAATCTATATGTGATGTAAATTATTTCAGAAGGGATAAATTTGTTGAGATTTTTGAAAAATAAAATAAAATTTCAGTTAATTGAGGTTGTCATTGTGAATTAGAGGTTTGATTTGAGATAGCATAAATAAGTATTGATGTTGATCCGGTTCCTGCAAAAATACATTGTGTAATTAGTTTATGACGCAGGGGGAGCACAACAAGAATAATAACAAGCATAGAAAATTGATTGAAATAGGGTTAAATAATAAACAAGAAAAAATCTTATTTTATTTGTAGAGCAATAATTTAATAAGTTTTGGTTTACAAGTTTTTATCTAAAAATCAGAACCCTAAAACAAAAAAAAAATAACATAGAATTCTAAGAAAAAATAACAAAATTGGATCGAACAACAATTTTTGAACTTAATATGTGAGTTTTTTGGAGCTTGGTTGGATACGACGAGTCCTAGCTTTTATAGAATTGAGTTCGTGATGGAATTGCAAGTAGTTTGATGAGAAAATAAAATCAAGTGTTTAATTTACTTCAATTATTTTAAACATTTTGTTATTTTAATTATTAATAAATATATAAAATTATTCCAACAAAATATTTATATAAATGTGTGTGTGTGTGTGTGTATACATGTGTATTTTTAATTAATTTAACAAGTTGACAGCAATATGAAAAGCATGGTAACCAAACACACAAAACTGCTTTTCATTAAACTCAACATCAACCACAGTTTTAACCAAACACAAATTTCAGTTATGAACCGCAGCTAAAAGCGCTTTTCAAAAACCAGCTTTTTTTCAACCTCAACCACAACAGCTACAGCTGCAACAGCTATGCCAAACAGGCAAAAGTCGTAACTATGAAACTAATTTTTAATTTCCTCGGTAACAAAATCTCACGTATATATATTATTGTTCATATGAAAAATTAAATCTACCTTTCTCGCCTCAATTTTTATTAGTTTTCTTTAATTTCATTAATATTGAGATTTATTGAATTTTATTTTTTTAATATTAAATTAATTTAAACTAGAAAGCACATAATCCATGCCAAAAAAAAACCAGGTAATAAGTTTTTAAATTTAAGTTGTTATAACGAGCTTAAAAATATAATTTTTTTTTTACAGTTTATATATTATTTTTTATATATGTAAGAAAATTGCAATCCAAAATACGAGGTTGGAAACAACCCTGTTACTAACTACAGCGAATGGCCATGGTTAGTCGATCACCCCGTACAATGATTGGTCTCTTGTCGACATGCGAATTCAAGATTCAGACACAAGCAGCGAGACTCGGTGGGAGGGGACGGGGGGGCTACCGGCACAACCTGGTACTCGGTGGGAGGGTTTCCATTGTTTTTTCACGGGGCTGCGACCACCTGTGACTGGTTGTCAAGAACCCTAGGGTCATAAATACCTGGATAAGTGATGAAGGACAAAACCTTGTCTGGTTGACATTGTTGCGCCACTGCTGCAATCTAGACATGCATAGTCTCTGGGTCGTCTACTTGGTTTAGGGCTTTGATACTGAAAAAAAAAAACATTCGAGTTAAAGTTGAGTTTTTGATATAGCTTGTTAGTTTCGTTCTGTTGGCTGGAATATCTGGAATATTTCATGTCATTAAAAAAATCGAGATGAAACGGCGTTGTTTTTGTCTTAGTTTTAATTCCGACCAGAACGTCTCGGTACCGTTCCAGCTCAAAATCATAATATTTTTTTTATTTTAGAACATTTTACTATCATAATATTTTGGAATTTTAGAGATGTTTCTAATTTTGAGATTATGTTTGTTTGACTTGGTGTTTATATTGTATAATTTAAAATTAATTTATCTTGAATTTAAATTATACTTGTTAAATTAATATTTTATTTTTATTCACATATATATATATATATATATATAATTAATTAATTATATATGAACAGTACAACCCCGAAACGGCACGCCGAAACACTCTGAAACCAAAACGTTCCGTTCCAATAAAAAAATCAGAACGGAAAGTGAGTTTTCTAGGTGTGTTTGGCGTTGTGGTAATTTTTACGGTTCTAATTTTAAAAAATAGGTATAAGAAAAGTCATGAATTATAGTGCAAACTGCAAAGTGAGTTTGCTGCAATAACTATGGAAAATAAATATATTCTTTATTGCGGACACCCTTCAAGTAATTCAATTAAACTCTATTGATAAAACATATATCACACAGTTATATTAGAGTTTATCATAAAAAGAAAGCTAGAAAATGTCACAGAAGCATAAAAATAAAACCCACATCAAATGTCAGGTGGACCTAAATTTGGCGTTGAGACGAATCGGCACCTGCCAAGATAATTTGAAAAAAAAAAAGTTGCAAGATGGTGAGAAGTATTGCTAAATTTCTTTCTTAATTATTATTATTATTATTATTATTCAATAAGCCAATAATCGAATTTAATAGAGAGCAAGCATTGACAAAGAGCCCCATCTGACGGGAAGGATACAAGAATCTCCCCCAGGAGACTAATTCAATATATATATATATATATATATATATATATATATATATATATATATATATATATATATATATATATATATTACCAACACACTAAATGGCGTGGATTTTACCCCTCATGATCGTCCTCACAATCCACTCGTGGATTGTGGCGGTGCAGGGAACGACAATGGGTCCGAGGCTCAGGGCGTTTTGTATTTATTTAATGGGGGGTATTTTCGGTTTTTGGCTTCTTTTTTTTTTCAAACAGCCGCAATGTACACAGTGCACTGCCGAAATAAGCCCCCAATAACGACAAAATTGTGCACAGTAACCAGGGACGCCGTCGACTTTTCCAAATATTTTGCACAGTACACTGACGAAATAAGCCCCCGATAACGACAAAATTGTGCACAGTGATCGGGGGCTCCGGCGTCCTTTTCCTCCCGGTATTTTCGTAAATACCCAGGTGGCTCAGTGGTCGTTTGGGTCATTTACCGGGAGGACAGCTGGCGCGTCGTCTGGCCGCGCCAGCGCCACTCAACGCCAACGCGCCATAGAAGCGGCGCGTGCGGCTCCATGCGGTGGTAAAAAATTCCGTTTCGCCGGTGAATACGGTGCGCCTCCTGGTCCTCTATCTCCAGTCGCGGCGCGTGTGAGTCACATATGTCAGGTTAAACATAGGGGTCTGTTTTTTGTGGCCGGTGCATGTTTTCTCTCTCCTGCGGGCCCAATGTCAGGTCCCGTCCCTCATGTATATAAGAAGTCAATTTTGGTCCCTGAGGTTTGGATTTCGATTGTATGCCTGATTTCGGTAATTCAAACTTTGATTGTTTGCAATTGTGCCCTTCAATGCAAACTAATTATATAAAGAAATTTCAATTTCGGTCCCAAAACTTATGATTTTCGGTTTCTTTGTTGTTCCTGTAATTTGTTTGGTCTGGATGTTTTGATTTCTTTAATTTGGTCCTCCAATTAAAATTATTAATATAAACAACATTTCATATCAGTCCCACTACTTCTAATTTTTTCATATAATAACAACAATTACCATAATTATTGTTTCATTATTTATTTTGGTCCCAAGATTTTATTTTTTTCCAGTTTTATCCTTGGATTAAAATTAATTATATATGTTATTTTTCATTTTGACCCTTATTCTTTGAATATTTTTTTTTAATGAATTTTTTTCAGCTATTAATTTTTATTTCTGTTTTATCATATATAATATTTTTTTATTTGCTCTATCTTTTAGCTTTTTATTATTATTAATAATAATAATAATAATAATAATAATAATAATAATAATAATTATTATTATTATTATTATTATTATTATTATTATAATAATCATAATAATAATTTAATTATTTTTCTTGCTTACTCTTTTGTTAATATTTTTTCCCTTCCGGATAATTTGAGAATTTTTTATTGTTCTTACAATAATAACAATGATAATTTTTACTTTTTCCTCATTTTTTCTCTTATCTTTTGTTAAAGTTTTTAAGATATTTTGAGTCTTTCATTTATTTTTTCCCTTTCATTACTAACATAATAATAATAATAATAATAATAATAATAATAATAATAATAATAATAATAATAATAATTTAATTATTTGCACAATAATGATTTTGTGATTAATGTTTTTTTCCTTATTAAAATATGTTACTCTGGTTTTGAAAATGTTAGTTCGCGCTCTTTTATGATCTTCCATAACATAATATCTACATTCTAAATAATGTAATCTATGCTTGCGCAATAAACTCTACTTAAATTTTTTTACATTTTATCTCTTTATGTATAACTTTTATTTACTTATATCATATAAATTTATCATTGTAAATTTAATTATATTAAATTATATACAAAAAAATATCCGCGGCAACGCGCGGGCAATTATCTAGTATATATATATATATATATATATATATATATATATATGTTGATGGGTTTTCCTTACCTTTCAAAAACCTAACACAATGGAGGTCCCAGAAGAAAAGAAAAAAAAATGAACAGCTTGAATTCCAATCATTTATTATGGTAACCCTAAAATTGATCCTCTAAATATAATAATCGACATGGAGGATCAGGATCCTGCACCAAAAAATATCGTGGAATAAAGATATTTTAATATATTTTCAAATAATAATTATTTTTTTAAAATATCTTGCTCCAT